>JAJOOF010002740.1:0-41445 GCA_029582545.1 Solanum lignicaule
TTATTGTCATTCTTAGTGTTGAATTGATTTTCTTTTTGCATTAGTATTAATTTGATTTTTAAGTTTTATTATAATTATCAACATCTATGAACTATAATCTTTATTGGACCATTCCGAATTCTAAATTTTAAACTTGAAATAATATATTAAAAGATAAAAACAATGAAATAGCATAAGAAATATTTTAAAATTATATCAAAGTAAATATTTTTATACATAAAATAAAATTTTAAAATTACATATATAATGTCGGGTTGATTTGGTCTTGGGTTGGTTTTTTTTAGTTAAAACCAAACCAACCCAAATGTAGTCGGGTTTTTTTTTCCAATACCAAACCAAGTCAAACCAAACCACTAGTCGGGTTTTTTTTTCAGTTTGCGGTTTGGTTCGATTTTGTACACCCCTAATTACAACAAAAAGAAAGAAAACATAAGGTCATTAACAAACTCTAAAACTTAACAGAGAACACAAATAGAAACTCTACTGCAACAACATAATATAGCCCATGATTTAATACAAGCAATTAAACAGAAACAGAAGAACAAAGCTAAAACCTTGGCTGTAAATCAGCAGCAAGTCCAAAAAGCTCCTCTGAAGGGTCATACATAGCCTATCAATACAACATGTTAAATGTAAGCCCTCTTATGATAATGTGTTCCAAGAAATAACAGGTTAATATCACTTAGGCCATTTAACTATATACTATAATGTTAAAGTCACAAATGCCATTAAAATAATTTAATTTTATTCAATATAACAGTTAAACTTTACTGCTAACACTAAGGGGGTCGTGTCTGGTAGCTGGTTAGAATTATGCAACTATTAGTAATGCAAGTATTAGTTATACTAACATTAGTTATACAAGTTTCTAAATTACAAAACATAATAATTTTATACATGAATAACTTACTTCCTAACTATCTACCAAACATTGTATAACTTATGTAAATATTAATACATAAATAAGTTACCTCTTTACTAGCTACCAAATAAGCCCCTAACAACAACAACAACAATATATATATATATATACCCGCTGTAATTCCACCGGTGGTATCTGGAAAGAATAGAATGTACGCTAACCTTATCTGAGGTAGAAAAGTTATTTCCGACTAACACTAAAGTCACAACTAAATTTTGTTGAACTTAACTCACTATTCAATGAACATTAGTCACAATTAAGTAAAGTTACTAAAGTTTACTCACTATACATTAGTGATTTATACTGACACTAAGTAAAGTTACAATCTTGTAGCTATAATGTCATCCTTTTTAGTGTGACAAAAAATAATTTTGTGACTTTAATTTAAAAAAAAGAAGAAAAAAAGGGAAAAAATCTCAATACCTGATTTTGTTTGATGGGTGATACAGAATCATCATTATTAGTGAAAGAAGGTAAAATGGGTAAATAAAAGAAGCTAAGTTTAGTTTTTGAAGGTGGTAATATCCAATAATGCAAATTCTTGTTACAATATCTCCATTGAGGCAAAATTGATGACCATATTGTTGTTGACATTGTACATGAGACTTTCTTGAAATTGAAAGAGCAGAGTAACTTAAAATGGAATTTTTTTTTTTTGTTGATGTTTTGTAAGGAGTTATGTGGATGAAGAGGAGACAGCAAGATTTATTGTTTTATCCTATGGTTTTGGTGTCATTTTTTGTTTATTTATTTTTTGTGTGTGGATAATGTGGGAAAATTACAAAAATGGTCCCTTTATATTTGAGATTGGTTCAAAGTAGTCTATTAAGTGTATTTTTATGTACTTCTGATCCTCTAAATTTGCTTAAGTGACCTTTTTTTGGTCTCGATCAAATATTTAATAAACTCTGATGGTTGATTTAGTGATCTCAAATATTTAATAAACAGGATTTAACATGAACTCACGTTTAGTGGTGCAATTTTTGTGATTTATGATTATTTTTTGTGCAATTTTAATTTGAGGTGAAGTTTGAAACTTCGAATATATCTATTGTTAATGTTATATTGTAGTCTTTAATGAAATGATTTGTGAAATTGTTAAATTTAGCAATAGAAATTTGTTAAATATTTTGATGGAAGTGAGTTTGAGACCCGACTTTTGATTTCATGATGGATTTTTTGATCGGGTGGTGGTGGATTGTATTTTGACTTCATATGTAATACAAATAAATAATAATGTGAAATATTTCTTGCAAGTCAATTATTAAATTACTCGAGTTCTACATGTAACATTAAATTTTAAAATACAGTATCATTTACTCATAAAAATATGATAGATATGTATCAATCCATATTTTACTGTATATATGTGAATGTAATTATTACCTATTTTATGTTGACATCTATTCAACTCATTTATATTTAACCAATTCGTCCATTTATCAATGTTGATCACATGATTTAGATAAACTTCACTACGTATTTTTGAACAATCCATTTTAGATGTGAAATATTTTCCTTCCCAACAAACACATCTAAATTATCTGTTATATAAGTAAAGGGAAAAAGACAAATATACCCTTGAACTATCGTAAATGGTATGTAGATACCATCCGTCATACTTTGAGGAAATTCGTGCCCCTGCCGTTCAAAAACTAGAGCATATATGTCCTTCACTCTAACAGAAGACTAAATAGGGATACGTGACACAATCTTAAACTTATATTTAATAAATGTCGGATCGATGAATAAGATTATGCCACGTGTATATCCGTTAGTATAAAGGACATATATGCTCTATGTTTTAGACAGCAGGGGCACAAATGTCCTCAAAGTATGACGGATGGTATCTGCATACCATTTACGATAGTTCGAGGTATATTTATCCTTTTCCCCTGTAAGTAAATCCAATTGGAAGTTTAATTTAGTTTCATTTCTATAAACACACTTCCCCTCAAAGTGTCTGTTTAAACACTAGGGGTAATAGAAAACTCTTGAGAGCTTGCTCCAAGAACAAGCCTTTCCAAATTCCATTCTTGGTTCAGCAAAATTCTTGTAAAAAGATTGAATCTTTGTTACCCCTTTTGCCAAAAATCTCTTGAAGCCATGTCCAATTTCTCTCTTTCTCCTTCACCTACTTCAGGTTTTACCCTTAACCTCCAAAACCCTACTAAAACCTCTTATCTCTCTTTTTCCTCTTCCATTAATACCATTTTTGCTCCTTTAAGTTCCAACACAACGAAAAGCTTTTCTGGTTTGACCCACAAAGCAGCTTTGCCTAGAAATCTTTCTTTAACATGTCGCCATTCTGATTATTTTGAACCCCAACAGCAACAACAACAGCCACAGGGTAAGCTCTGTTAAGTGTTGCATATTCTTAGTATTTCCCATTTTATCTTCCTATTAATTAAGCAAAAAATTGTAGCTATTACTGTGGATTGGTTTTGGGTGCTAAAGGTTTAAATGGCTTTTCCTGCAATGTGAAGTAGTGTTGCTAATTTTTCCCTAATTGCTTCATATGTTCAACTCAAAATAGTGATTTTTTGTTTGATTTACTGTGGTTTGTTATGGGTGCAGACTGACTGCAATCTATTTATATGTATAATTTTATCGGTCATATGTATACATAATCCAAATGGAGAACAGTAGCTGTGGTTGAACCCACTGTGAAATGTGAATAGCTTGAACTTGATATGCTCTGCCTGTAAGGTCTTGTGGATGTGTTTTTATGAAGTGTTTGTAATGGAAAAGGAAAAGGAGTACTTTTTAGTTTCTCAATACTAGTCATCATCAACAAATAAAAATTGAAATTTTTTTGTCTCCCTGCTACCTTGTGTTTTTGTCTTTCTAGTTTCTAGTATATTGTTCTTAGAACACAAATAAGAACAGTCTTGGTATATTTGATCTAAATAATTGCTTTGTCTGGTCAATTTTGTTATTTTCATTTCATGTTGTGGTAGAACTAAAAATGTCCTTGGTTTTTAGGGGCATCTACGCCTAAGGTTTTTGTTGGATACTCAATATACAAAGGGAAGGCAGCTCTCACTGTGGAGCCTCGGTCGCCAGAGTTCTCACCTTTAGATGTATGCTTCCTCATGTGTGTTGGTTGTTGCTCTTCTGTTTAATCTGTATTAGTCATTGAGGAAATTGTAATTTAATGCTGCTTTGGCGGTTCTAAATTATGGAGCAGTCAGGGGCCTTCAAGCTGTCAAAAGAGGGTATGGTGATGCTTCAATTTGCACCTGCTGCTGGTGTTCGTCAATATGATTGGAGTAGAAAACAGGTAATCATTACCTTAATTTCTCTCTTTGACCCACTGCTGAATACATTTTCTATGTGCTTCTCTTATCCATGAATTGCGGTGAGAATAAGCTTTATTAAAATAAATTAGATAGTAGATATGTAGTAGTTTTGTGGTAGGTGTGCACTTGACACTTTTAGCTAACACAGTGTGTGTGCCATGTAGTCAGGCCATGATTTCTGCTCTCCTTATGTGGATTTTGAAGTGCCTTTCTCAGTATTTGCGTGTTTTCAGGTCTTCTCACTGTCAGTGACTGAAATTGGATCTATTATCAGCCTTGGGGCAAAAGATTCATGTGAGTTTTTCCATGATCCAAACAAAGGAAGAAGGTAAACCTACATCATTTTGCGTGGTCATAAAACCTAGTACCCACTGTTCGGCAATTAGCTCCAGTTACCATCTATAGACCGTCCTGGTTATATTTGTTGATCTTAATATATTTGTAGGCTAAACATACACTATTTTATTACCTTCTTTGAGATCAATATATTTAATTGATAGGATCCTATCAGTGGGGAATTAATATGTATTATCATCAGTTTAAGTTCTAAGAAGGCATTTTATGTGTGCTTTACAGTGATGAAGGTAGAGTCAGGAAAGTGTTGAAGGTTGAGCCACTTCCAGATGGCTCTGGCCACTTCTTTAATCTCAGTAATTGCCTTCTTCCTTCACTCTATTACAGTGAAAATTGGACATTTATTTTTGAACTATGGAACATGACTTGTTTGCCTTCCATCCTAAATGAATGCAGGTGTTCAGAACAAGCTTATTAATTTGGACGAGAACATTTACATCCCGGTTACAAAGGCAGAGTTTGCTGTTCTTGTCTCAGCATTCAATGTAAGATGAAGCTGGTTTCCTGTTTTCTTTCTTGATGTATAGTCTTCATTTGTTTTCTCACCCGTCTTGTGTATACCATTAATGCTAAAGAGTGAATTTTGCCAAAGTTCATGCACACATATAACTAGCTGTTTATGCAGTGTATAGGTTCAGTTCCCTTAATATTCGCTCAAATTCCCTAATCAGGAGTAGACGTTAAGTTTAGACCATAAGTATTGATAGCCCCATTGATGTTGACATGGATGAGAAAGGATGTAGAAATGAGATCAGAGGCAACTTGTGAAAGCTTAAAACTTGGCTTTCCTAGTTGAGTCTCTTAGAATCTTCCTATTTTAGGAAATTGCTTACTTTTTTAGCCACCCCTGGACCTTGCCAGTGGCTAGAATCCATCGCGGTGTACCTTGTAAAACCTGGGAATTTCGCTCATGAGGTTTCTCCTGTTACTTTCTTGCATTTTGAAATAAAAATATGCAGTGGAAGCTGAATCTTGTTTTTTGAAAAATGCTTTGTGTTACACTACAAGTTACATCATCTTAATTAGAATGAAGCTATCTACAAGCGTCAAGTATAAATCAGGCCATATAAATCTCTGCCAACAACATCCCTTTGAGATTGTTGTTGGTGTTGTCATTTCACAGTGGTTCTTTTTTTTATGCTTATTTTCGTCTTGCTTTCTAGCAGTGTTACCTCTTCTAACATGTTTTCTGCTGAATTTATGCAGTTTGTTATGCCATACCTTTTAGGTTGGCACACTGCCGTAAATTCCTTCAAGCCTGAAGATGCCAGTCGCTCAAACAATGCTAATCCAAGATCAGGTGCTGAACTTGAATGGAATCGATAGTTCTGGTGAAGCTACAAGCACATTGCCTGTACTACGATTGCAGGGGCAAGATGTTCCTTTAGCCCCTGGATCGACATTTTGTATGAACCATCATTCACTTGCACCCTCCAATGATTTGACAAGGAGTTCTAATCGGCGATAGTAGTATTAACTCTCTTCTTGTAATACTGATTTGCTGTTAGTTGTGTTTATTATGTAGTCCACATTGCAGTAGAAACTCATTAACTGATTATCCTGATTTCTGTTGAATGTGAAATCAGTCTAGTTTTTGGTAATGTATTTGGCTCTTTTATTATCCTTTTATGTGCATATTGTTCACTTTGTTTCCCTTGTCAAGGCCATAACTTCAGTAAAAATATATTCTTGTTGCTTGGTAAGACATTATTTGTCTTGCGATTTTATTTTTTTTGACATCGGAGATATTTTATTCACTCTCATTTTTAAATGCCCATATTCTTTTAGATGAAGGATATTTCATTTTTTTTTCTCACTTCTCTTTTTTCAAGAATAAGTCAAAGATTAGTGCATATAGAAAGGTAGTATATTGTTAATAAAAACGATTTCATACTCAGAGATATTTTATTTCGATATGTTAAATTAATGATGAAATAGTACTTATCATTTTTTGTCATATCTTTTGTCGATATTGTAATAAACTTCTTTAAATCTCTATATTAAACATCCAATAACAGAAAATATATATTATATTATACAATAATAATTGATGATGAAAGACACCAACTTTTTAACCTTGGGATGAAAGTCAAAAAATGAGAAAATGATTTGCATACTTCACGTTCTACAACTACTTTACATTATGAGCTCAATAATTATTTTTTTAAGTGAAAAATATATATATGTTTTTTTGTTTCCTTAGTCAAATCACTCAAACATTATCTCCAGTATTTTTATCTTAACTTATTTATTATTGTTTTTCGTTACCTCTTTTAATTTATTTTAATTAAGCCGAAAGTCTATTGAAAATAACATTTTTATACGCACAAGATATAAAATCTGCATACACACCACCATCTCAGATTCCACTGCATATGTTATTGTATCACTCAAGCATCATGGTTTCTATTAGATGTAATTAAAAAAATTAGAAGTGTGATTTAGTTGAAATTAAAGATTAATTATACAAATAGCTTACTTGTAATACTACAATTAGTTGAAATATAATGTAGGATCTACTAACTCATTGACCATCACACTTCAAGTCGTCATATGTTATAATTTTTATCTTTTTTCAATTAGGAAAAAGTTAGACTTTATAGTATAACGGATTAAAATTAATCATTTAGGTTTACTTGCCCACCTAAGTAACTAAAAATATGAAACAACTTTTACTTTTTTTTTTATATTAATAGTTGGATCCATGAGAACGAATAAGATGAGTGCAAATTGCAAATTAAAAATTAATTTTATATGTGCAAATTGCTATTGCAATTTACACCGACCCCTCAATTGATTTATTGATTAAAATCTTCATGAATCAAATTCTCTTTTTAAAACTAAAATTATACTCCCTCCACTTTTTATCATGTGTTTTTAAAAGTCAATCTGACTAATTTTCAAATTTAAATTAGATTACATTAATTTGATATTTTAAACAAAAAATTTAGATATTCAAAAACTATACGAAAAGTATTATAAATTCCAATTTTTTGCATTTCAATATGATGAAAAAATACATCGTCAAATATTAGTCAAAGTTATTATAGTTTGACTCTAAAAAAGGAAACTATGACAATTATAAGTGAACGGAGGTAGTATATAATTACACACGTATATATATTTAAAAAAATATGTATATAATAATAGATCAAATAGAAATTCGAAGATTTAGGTTTCAGGTTCGAGTCTTGTGTATAGAGTCAATCGCCTCTATTAAAGAGCGTTTTATTTCTTAATATGAGACTTTTTGGCACAAATCTATAGCCTAAATGCATATATCGGACATCGTTTAAAGAATTTAAAATTTTAAAAAAATAACTTAAAAATTAATTCAGATATCAAACTTTTTACCTTTACTAATTAATGATTCCAAAAATAATACTAAATATATGAATTTTTCATGTTGTTGGGTTATGAAGGTGATTAGGGCGTCATGCGGAAGCTTACAATTGCATATCATATGGTTGATAAATCAGATAACAAAAACTTATACTAAAATCAAAATATTATTATATGAAATTTGGTCAACTGGCCTACATATTAAAAATTAATAAAAACATTAAAATATGTTAGGAGAAAATCTCCCCATAAACAAAATTCTCTAAACAACTACATTGTGGATGCTCTTGTGTTATGCTATGAGAATTGAGATCTTCAATTTTTTCCTATTTTGGAAAGAATAAACCAAATATGGAAGAAAATTATATTTTCCTTTCATGAAAAGTAAAAATATTTATGATAATGTTGTCTTTTCTTTTAGGAAAAAATAAATTTCAAATAAGGTAAGAAAATCAGGCAAAACCCTAACATTTGTAACACTCTTTTAGTCCTAATTAGTCGTGACTTATAATAAAAGTACACTAATATGTGCAAAGAACCTACGTAATAGTATGCAATAAAAGTAGGGGATTAATATTTAATTGAAAAAAAAATCTTTGAATAAGGTCTTAAATAAACATGCTTAGGTCTCAATAATATAATTAAGAAAAAGTCATGCTGATTAAATATAACAATATTTTTGTTTTACTAAATCAGCATCTGTTAACCCACTCTGATTAATATTAAACGCCCACTGATTTATTTAATTACTAATCCAAACAAATTCTACCTAATCTACGTATCTTAATGATTTTTTAGTCTCTCTTTGAATGATTGTTACATATTGTTCGTTATATATTACATTATATTTTATTAAATTATATGATATAGTAATATTTCTTTAATCCTAGTAATTAACATAACTATCTAAAGTATTTCTTAATTAAGAAAATAATACAACTATAAGTTATTTCTTTTTGCTAGCATTAATATTTATTTAGGTTAATAATATGAACCTATGAGCTATAAAACTTATTCGATCATTCAAAATTCTAAGTCCAAATTTGATATAATACGTTACTCAAAAGATAAAATAACTATAAAAAGGTTTAACAAAATTCATGAATTACATAAAAAAATTATAAATTGATTAGGCTTGATTGACTTTTAAAAACAATAAAAATCAAACCAAATCAATTATGATTGATTTTTTTTTTTACTAACATCCAATCAAATCAAACTAAATCAAAAGTAGATTTTTCTTTTCTGACTTAACTTGGATTATCAATTTGCTGCGATTTATCGATTTTCTTTGTACATTACTTAAAAGATGTGTATAAATCAAACTTTTTTTTAGTCAAAGTGTATAAATCAAACTACTAGTCTCTTAAAGTATATATCCAAATAATAACCTAATCTTAGAAGACAAGAGTCAAGAGATAAACATAAACAACATAAAGATAAACACAAACAATAAAGACCTAGTTTTTTCTTCTTCTTTTTTGAATTTATCAACCTCGTATCATATATCAAGCACTACATTAGGTTGGAAATTATAACAAATATATTTTTAAAATATTAATTTTTTTTTTGTCATGTGAAAGGTATAAAAGGAGAAATTTATTTACTAAGTTTTCAACGACAATATAGTTTTAGGACTTCGACTTTCATAATAGTCCATTTATCATGCACATGTGGCATTTGAGCCTTTTAAGAATATTTCAAATGCGGAATTTAATTGGAACTTCAACGCGGTGAAAAACCAAGAGAAAAAAAAGAGAGAATCTTAATCTTCCAGCTAATGGTGTGTTTGGTTTTGGTATGAATAATTATGATAATAGTAGTAGTTTTTTTAGGAATTAATATTTTTTCATGAGAAAGTCATTTTCTGAGATTTGATTATGTAAATGTTATGTAAGGAAAATATTTTCCACCAATAGGAAACAAATGACTAATCTCACTTGCACAAAAAATATTTTCTTTACGACTAATATATATTCTAACTTCTAATTCCATATTATTATTTGCTCCAAGTAGCACTCAACATTATTATTCAGATATTCAACACTCAAAAATTTCATCAAATTACTATTCGATTTGCTAATATGTCCGAAAAAATATATTTACTAACCATATAGTATATGTTTATAAAGTCAAGAATGACTCATCTGAGCTAAGAAATTCGAATTCTGCTATGTCAGTGCACAAAACAAGCACGTAACGACTATATAAATTTTTGGTCTACCTATTATTGTTCAAGAGTCGCCAAAAGGCTCATTTCAGGAGTGAAAGATAACCTGACTTGTTAGCTTAAAAAGATAGCGTACCAAACACGAAAAGACGCTAATTACTTTATCTATCTCAATTTATGTGACATATTTTTCCAGCTTTCTATAGTTGGAAACAATTTAATTTCAAAATTCTTCTTTTACCTTAATGAAATATCTTATAGCTAGTCATACAAATGGTCGAGAAGTGTATTTTAAATCATAAATTTTAAGAATCTTTCTTTTTTTTTCTTAAACTTATGTCACGTCAAATTGAAGCACATAAATTAAGACAGGAAAGAAAATATATTTTTAATGCTATTTATATGAAAAAATGACTTTTAAGAGACGCCCTGCATGTAGTCAAGAAGAGGGGGTAGTTGATTTTGACGGAAATTAATAAGAGGTTGTTGGAGTGACGTCCATTTGTGTGTGAATTTTTCCATTAAGAGTGGTTGTTCAAAACAACCTTAGGATGGTGGCAAAGACCGAGACGGAGCTAAAATTTGAATTTTATAAGTTCTAAATTCTAAGATAGTAAAAAATATAAAGAAGATAGTTCGATGCATATAACATTTCGCGTTAGTAGGGTCCGGAGCAGGGCCGTACCCTAATGGCCATGATGGTGACCACTAGTGGTTGTTTTTACGGTACGGACCTTTGATAGTTTATATATAGATCATATGAACACAACTTTATCATTGCTATAAGGCTCCTCTTCTAAATGAGGGATACAGCATGAGGACTTCTCAATTTTGAATTTATGTTTTTTATATATTTAGTGAATTTTTTATACAAATACAAAATTTAAACTAAAACAACTTAAATTCGATTAAACGGTGCATAACCTTCTAACTACGCTCCAAAATGACGGTAAATAAAAATTTATCTTGTCTCTATCCAAAGCGTTGAAATTAGAATTTAAAAAAAAATTGAATTTTCCATTTGAATTAATTTGCATGGATGATAAAGAAAAGAGTTGAAAAATTAGGTTAGTTGACTAGTTGACATATATTATTTGTAGAGGGTCATGTGGAACATGCATGTCAATGTTAACAACTCTAATTTAAACTTTTATATATATTTTTCCATCTACCATTTTTATAATTAAAAAAAAAATTATAGTGGCTCATGTCCTATAAGAAGACTTGTCCAAAGAGAAGAAAATCTTGCAGATGCTTTAAAAAAAAGAGATTAAACCATGCTAAGGAAAGATAGAGCAATGGATTCTACTAAGAAGGTAAAAATTATATTGAAATTTAATTATAAAGATCTTTATTTTTCATAAAAAAATTCGGGTTTTAGTTCTTGTTAGATGAATGATCGTCTTTATACAGTTAAACCTCTCTATAACAATCGTCATCTATAATAACATCTCATTAAATAGCTACGTTTTTTAGATTGGGAACTGATTTCCATGTTATGTTCTATTATATGTTTTATATGATAATATTTCGTTGTAGCAACCAAAAAATAATTTAGACGGTATAATTGTTTGTTGGTATTACCACCATAATTTTTATGTTTCTTCGATATGCATAAATTACATGATTAATTCATTGCAAATTTGGTTCTAAAAAAGCTCAAGTAATTAATGGCAACCAATTTGGGGGGGGAGGGGGGGGGGGGTTAAATAAGATCTTTGATCAACAATTCATCTTAATTAAGATTTTTATGAACTAAAGACTTTAATTAGCGGCCGGATATTATAAGTAAGTGGTTTAATGATCTTGTTATTATGATCGAAAACTGAGATCTAACTCTTGCTTAACCTACAAGAATAATCAGGTGTATAATCGTCCCAATTTATGTGACATCTTTCAGATTTTGAGAGTCAAACGAGTTTTTCCTTGACCATAATTTTTTTTAATATCTATGTCTTATTGTCAATTGTTATGACTTGTAGTATTATTTTATGGTCAAAATTAAAAGTTTGATTCTCGAGTTTCGAGTACAATGCAATGCCTATAACTAGTTTGAATATTCCCATTGTAACTAATATGGTTCTAACTTGTGTATATGTTTTTATTATGATCAGGATGAAGATAAGTTAAATTCAACAAAATGTGAGATATATGAAGCCAAAGAAGAAAATGAAAGGCTAAAGAGGATGTTATCTAAAATGGTGAAGGATTATAAATCTTTGCAAATGCATTTTCAAGGCATATTAACTCAAAAAAATTCAAAGAATAATATTATTGCAACAAGTAATAATATTCATGAAGAAAAAGAACAAGTGGAACTTGTTTCTTTGAGCTTAGGGAGAAGTAGTAGTACTTCAAGAGAGTTGATCAAGAAGGAGTTATTATATGATGATCAAAATAAAAATAATAAAAAGCATAGTAAATTATTATTTGATGGACTTGAGCTTGGATTAGATTGTAAATTCACACAAGAAAATAGTTTTGAGGAGTTAAAGAAAGAGAATAAAAATAATGAACCACCAGTATTGGTACAAAATTACCCTCCGTCAAAAATGGATTATTGCGATGAAGAATTTTTGCAGCAAATTCCTCAAAAGAAGGCTAGGGTATCTATAAGAGCGGTGTGTGGCACTACTACGGTAAGTTCAAGGGCTAACTGTCATAACCACATTTGAACTATCATATTTTTACGAGTTTTGCTATAATTGTTCATTGATCTATTTACCCTACCTAAATTATCATTTTCTTTATATTAAAACATACCTCGATATAATAAATTTGCAAATGCAGATGAATGATGGATGTCAATGGAGAAAATATGGACAAAAAATAGCTAAAGGGAATCCATGCCCTAGGGCTTACTATCGTTGCACTGTCTCCCCATTATGCCCAGTCAGAAAACAGGTACTACTAGTCAGTAGCTCGATTAGTTGGTTAGCTATACTTGAACTTTTATGTTGTTGGTGAGTATTTAATTTTTAATTAACCTTGTAATTCCCTCCGTCATTTTCCCTTCCCCTGCCCTTACGTAATAATAATAAGAAAAAGAATAAGTAGAAAAGTACAATAACTTTTTCTTAATAATTATTTTTTTTATTCTGTCAGCATATATAAATTTTCCATTAGTTAGAGGTGTATAATCATGAAATTGTCCATACAATTATTTTTAAAAAAATATTGATTTGTTTTGGTCTTTGGTTATCAAATTGGTTCATATTTTAAACCTCCAACTTGAAATAAAGAATTTTAAGTTTGGATATTGAGAAGTTTTTCAAACTACATAACTTTTTTATTTCATTCCAATCACAAAATTTCAGTGATTTTTTTAAGTGAAATTCACGTCCAAATAGATAAAACACCTATTTCTGATCTTTTCTTTTCATGTTTTGTGATTCACGATAGGTTCAAAGATGTTCTAAAGACATGTCCATTTTGACCACCACATACGAAGGAACACATAATCACCCCCTTCCATTTTCCGCAACCGCCATGGCTTCTACAACCTCCGCAGCAGCCTCTATGTTAAGATGCACCTCAACATCATCAACATCACAACAATTTTTACCAAATATTGATCAAAATCTTCATGGAAAATTCAACTTTACCAATAATAACTTATTATTAGCCACACATAATAATGCACCAACTTTTCACTTGCCAAAAACTTCAATTTCCACTTCTCAATCACACCCCACAATTACTCTTGATTTCACAACAAACTCATCAAGTACTAATTCTTCTTCATCATCCTTCAATTCCTACTCTACATTGTGTAATAATTTCAAAAGTGAAATTGGACCTTCTTCATATCTAGGGAGGCCATGTTATTCTAATCAGCCTTTTATTACTTCCAAGAACAATCAAAATACGATCAACAAGTACAGTGACGGAGTCAGAAATTTTGATGACGAATGGATTCAAAAAAATGCAAAAGTGTCACACTTAGGATTTGATCATGTGACCTAAAATGAATTTTGGACTACTTTTTGTACATTAAAGTAGAATCTTCTTTTATATTAAAGGAAATCAACAATGTAGATGTGTACAAGAATATTTTTGTTTTTATTTTATTTGTACGGTATAATTTTTTCGCGAAAGAGATTTCTTTATCAACCATGATCATTTCTTATAGGAATCCTTAATAGTTGCATTTATACGACACTATTTTCTTTTTAGTACGTTATAAAAAGGGAATTTTTCTATATTTGGAAAAAATTGAACTTTAAAACTTCCCATGTTGCTCTTAGCCGCGCCTAATCAATCAAGTTCAACATAAGATGAAACGGATGAAGTACTAATGATGAGTAGTAGTAATAGATTTTTTCCACGGTGAATTAGTGAGAAATTTGTATTATAGAACATGTTTTTCCACTCATTTCCACCAAATCAGTTCACTGGGAATATGCATGGTGGGAAACAGATTCTCAATGAAATAGTGGTAAACTTTCTAGTTTTTTTGTACGAGAACATTACTCTTTTCTTACCGATTCAATCAAAATATCAGTGAGAAATTTCTTGGAGAAAATAGTGATTGTTTAGTAGTGTCGACAAAGTAATGGCTGGAGAGAAAGATACTTGGAAATACTTAACTACTCTGCTATTGTTCTTTGGGTGCTGGAGAATGCAGAGATAGAAGCAGCAGCCTGATCAGCCAATTCAGCTGTTGTGGCTGGAATTGGTAATTGATGTCGGTGCTCTTGGAGCACCAACGATGAATGCAACAGCAGATTCTGCTGTTGCTGCAGCCACCGTGGCAGGCGTGGCTGCTGAAAATGGTATAAAGTACCCTTTTAAGTCAACAAAGATATGTTGTGAGCATTTCATCTAAAAGTTTAAGTAAGTTGCTGGAGAGACAATACTTTTAGTTTTTACTTAATTATATCCTCAACATAACCCTGTGTAAAGGCCTAATAGGCCAAGCACATGGAAATTTCTGGTGGTGAGACATGAACCGGGAGGTTTTGCCTGCTCTGATACGATATTGAATGATATCATGACCATAGAGACTGCATTATTGAATGATATCTTCAGCTAGTTATTTTGAAAATAATTGATGATGAAGTTGTTGGGGTGATTACACTCAGCGATAACAAAGCACATGAAGATACACTTTATGTCTTCATTGAGTTGATGTAAACACTGGGTGTTGATAAGTTTTTCGCGACATGAAAATTGCTTTGTATTGTAAACTTGGGTACATTTTTATGATGTAGAAAGCAAAAACATTTATTCAGTAAGCTACTGAACTTTGCTATACAAGATGCATACAAATGACTAAACAACAAGATATAACAATATAATGACAGATCTCTATTATCAGTAAAACTTATTATTAAGATTTCCACTTATTTTTCCACTGAGTTTCCCACTTTGGTTCCCACTGAGGTTTCCACTGTTGGTTGTTCCTTCTTGAACCTGAATTGAGTATTGCATATGCCAGAGAACGTCTTCGACTGATGGCCGTCCGCTTGGTTCTTTTTCAAGGCAGTTTATTGCTATCTGGACTGTCGTTTTCAATGAGTCATATGCAAATGTACCTCGTATACAAGGATCTGTTAAATCTCGTAGCTTTGATGGTGATTCCGCTAAGGCAGTCTCCACCTGAATGTCATAAAAGGCAATTTGGTTCAAGGTTGTTTGATAGATTGTGTAAATAGACTAGGCTCTTATGCATTATGTGAAGAAATGTGTGTTCTTTCATATCACGTAATTCGTGATTCTTCTAATTCTTTATAGCGTATCTCTTATTTTTCGAGTTGATTTCTCAAATGATCACTCAACTAATCGTTATTATTTCAGAAAGTCACTTTCTTTGTAAAAGAACATCCGAATCAAGAAGAAATGTGACTTTCTGAAATGATTACTTTTAGTTGAGTGACCATCTGATATATTTCTATCGTTTGAGAGTGTTATTAGGATATTGTTATTGATACCTGAAGCTTAAGGTCTTCTGCTTCACTTCGAGAGTTGATTGGTCTACCAATAATAACCTCTAGTAGAATAATTCCCAACTGATAAATGTCTTCCTTTTCTGCTTCTTTCGCGCTGAATATGAAGTTTATATTAGCAGACAATTCAGAAATGATAGCACGAAACAGAGAAAGTAAGGTGAATGTAGCTGCAGAATAATACCTGGTAAAATGGTCTGGTCCAGCAAGAGGACTTTCCGAACCAACCTGCGAATGTTTTAAATGGTTAAAAACAAGATTTTCTCCAAGATTTACGTGTTGTCGGTTGCGATTTACTAGCATTACCTTAGGTGGTAAGGATATATTGTAGCTGCTTATTCTAGCAGTAAGAGTCTCATCCAACAAAACATTCTCAAGCTTTATATCATTTCCAGTGACTCCTCCAGTGTGCAAATACTGAATTCCTTTTGCAATGCCCATCGTTATTCCCATTCTTTGTGGCCATTTCAATACATCCCTTTTCCTCCAATCTGCCAAAGAATGAATCCCGGAATATAAAATCAGTCCTTCATCGTTCCGACTGAAGAAAGTAATGACTATTAGATAGTAACTCAACTAACAGTGTCATTATCTCAGACTTCTGAGGTAATAACTATTAGTTGAGTGGCCATGAGAGAAATCAACTCGTAATAGCTTACCACTAAGATGATCCTTTAGTGATCCATTGACGACGTTTTCAAGCACAATAAATACAGTGCTAGCTGTATTTGGATGATCTTGGTAAGTAACAACACAGTGTCCAAGTACACTTACTAAATGTCGATGCCTTAGCTTTGATATCATCTCCATGTGCTGCTGCAGAATTTGAGGTGAATGCTTCTGCTTCAATTTCAGACATTTCACTAGGACCACTGATCCATCTCTAAGCCAACCTCTATATAGCTGTCATTAATAATAACATCAATCCCAATGTTCAAAACACAAGTTTGTATTCACCATGATTTATGAAAAGCATATCCATATTACTATCTTTAGTTTTTCTAAAATGTCAAGTGTTGTCCAGGTTGACTTTTAGGGTGACTTTTTGGGTCTAGACTAGAAGTATAGCAATATGAGTATCTACGGACTCGTATACTCATGTAGATTATGTATTTGACTAGAATGGAATTGTTCGGCGTCCAAAATGACGATTAATATGAACAGGATATAGTAATAAATATCATTTCTTTTGCTATTTATAATGAATCAACACTTTTACCTGACCCTGGGAACCTTCTCCAACCAGATTAGTTGGATCAAAACTGTTTGTTGCTTCTTCCATTTCCTCTAAAGTGAAAACATGATATGGTGGAAGTCCTAATGATACCATCCTCATTGTCCTCCTTGCATTCCCTGATTAAATCAAGTTATCAATAAAATTGTCATAATGATGCACTATCACTATTCATGATTCAACAACAAACCCCGCGTAATTCCACAAGTGGGATCTGGAGAGGATAGAGTGTACACAAACCTTACACCTACCTCAGGAGGTAGAGGTAGAGAGGTTGTTTCCAATAGACCCCTATCACTATTCAAGATTCAACATACACCGTGTGGGGTCTAGTGGGGGAGTGTACACAGACCTTACCCCTACCTTGACAGGTAAAGAGACTGTTTCCGATAGACCCTAATCATTAAGGAAATTTACCTCCATCAGCAGTTTTGGAAAGGGTTGAATTCTTCTCAAAAGCAAAGCTGTCATTTTTATATCCTTGATCTCTATTTCTCACAACTTTCTTGACAATGAAAAAGATCAGGAAACCAACTGCACCCACAACTACAACAATTCCAGCAATGAGTCCTAAGACAACACCAAGCTTAACTGTGGATTGTTCCTTCTCATCACTAGTTCTTGGAGGGGGCTTAACAGCTATAGCTTGTTTCTCACAAAATGTATGTGGATGTTGAGACTTAGTACTAGTACTTGACAAACAATTCCAAACATTAATCACTGTCCTGTTTCTTGAACTTGATCCAAGACAAGCAGGCAACTTTCCCATCAATAAATTACTCGAAAAATCGACAAATTTCAGATTTTTGCTACAAGACACACTTCCTGGAAGGGCACCACTAAGCTGATTCTTAGCAATACTAATAGACTGAATTGCTGGAAGTGAAAACAGGAAAGAAGGCATTGGACCAACAAGTTTGTTAGAAGACAAATCAAGATTTTGCAAATGAGTAAATTTGTTGAGTCCATTAGGTATTTCTGATCTAAAGATATTGTTACTCAAATTGAGTGAAACAAGATTGTTGTTGTTATCACCTAAAGATGGAAACTTTGGTCCTAAATTATTACCACTCAAATCCAACTCTTCAAGTATTTTTAACCCTTTCAGATCTGGTACACTTCCATTAAACAAATTTCTAGCCAAAACAAGAGATTTCAGGTTCTTGAAATTCACTATAGATGATGGAATCTCACCAAGAATGAAATTTGAAGTTATATTAAGTACCTCAAGTGAATGTAACCTACTAATCTTAGCAGGCAATGAACCCCACAAACCAAGAGAAACTAAAGACAACTTTTTTAAACTAGAAAGCTTAGTAACAACAGTGAAAAATGAATCAATTGAAAATTTCCCAGAAAGGGCTTGTGGAGAAGAGGATTTTAAGGACTCAAAAGGGGATTTTTTGTTACCAACAATTGTTAACTCAGTTATATGATTACCAGAACAAGTGATAACAAGAGAAGGAGATTGTGGGAGAAAACAAAAATTTGTCCATTTATTCCATTCTTGAAGAACAGGTGGATTTTCAAGAAACTGTTGAATTTGAAAAAGGATTCTACTTTCTGCAGGAACTAATTGAGATGATGAAAATGGAACTAGAAAAAACAAAAACAAACCAAGAAACAAGAAACCCTTCATAGCTAAAAGACTCAAAATCCCAAAAAAATCTTTTGAGCTCACAAAAGAGTGAGCACTTTTTTTGTTTTTTTGAAGTGATTAAAGAGAAGTGAGGAATGAAATAATTCAAGTATCTATAATAGAGTGAGTAATGATACATAGAGAAAAGGGATTTTAAATGATGAGATTAAATAATGGAGTACAGATGTGTTTGTCTATAGCTAGTCTAGTTGTACAATTTTTGTGACAAGGATTCCATATAACTTCATCACATTTGGTAGAAAAGAATGTGAAGAGAGTGAGATTGAGAGAAGTGAAAAAGAGTATAATTTTCATGGACTATTATTGAGTACATAACATGTAATATCTCAAGTTTAATTGGAATATCTTATTTTGATATTAGTTATTTCGAGATTGTAATGTTGTGGTGAGATAACTAATTTTTGGATAATTTGTTCATGAATTAAAAGAGTCGTACAAATTACTTTTATTTTTATCATATTACCTAAAAGATAATATTCTTTTCGTCACAATTATACGAATGTGTTTGATTGAAAACAGAATGAACTTTAGTGAAAATTGAGAACTTTTGGAAAGCTATAAAATTTTTGTGAATATAATCCATCTCATCAAAAATAAAATAAAAAAATTTGAAGTTAAAGTAAGAACATATTTAGATGGACTTATAAGCAATCAATCCAAACAAGCTCTGAATATTAAATACATAAATATATCATTATTTATTGAACAAACTAAAAAAGAAAGAAGATAACATATTTTTGATGAATTTTATCGTGTTTTAACAAACACATTTCAATTCAATTCATTCGAAAATATGCATATTTTTAGTAAAAATATTTGATAGAGCACCTACGAGTGTGATCTAGTACCGAATAAAGTGGACATAAGGTCTCAAATTCAAAACACAATAAAGGTAAAATTTTGTAGTCATTTTTCCTTATATATTCAAGCTTTAAAAAGCAAAAATACTCTATACACATACAACTAGAAAATAACCTCATAAAATCAATCGAAATACATTTAAACATTCCACACCATATAAAATACTCTATACATATACAACTGAAAAATAACCTCATAAAATTAATCATAACATAAACAATTCACATACTACAAAATACTCGATACATATACACAACTAAAAAATAACCTCATAAAATTAATTGAAATACGCATAAACGATCCACACATCACAAATATCAAAAAGATGTGTCGAGAAAAGGCTTTAGAAAAGAATTAAATGAAGGGAAAATGAAGTGTCAAATGTGACATTAAGGTAACATGGTGTAGTTGTATCTGTCAGTCGGTGCTTATGTACAAAACAATAAAGCCAAACCATTTTCCTGGTCCTGCGCTTAACTATACAAAAACCCTTTAAATTATTAAATTCCAACTTGTTTTGTATATAACATAAGATATTAAACATAAGATATTATTATTATTATTGAATCTTATATTATATATACATTTTTGCATGGATGTTAGTAAGTGATCATGCTAAAAGTCAAAAGTGGGGCTCTGAAATCAAAACACTTCATATATTAATGTATTTATTACTCCTTACTTACTACTAGTATTCTACTTGTTTGTCTTGTTTATACTTAGCATTAAAGTTCTTTGACTTATGACTTAGTCTATCTTGATCGATAAAGTATCGTGATGTGATGCATAAGATTTCTTTACACTCAATTAGATGTAATGAAGTGTTTGATGATATCATATTTTAAAGAGCATTCTCCTTTTCCTTCAAGGATATATAATGCAAAGAATTGGGTGAAAAATCTATCGTTAATCGTCAATCGTGTACCATCAGATTCAATCATCACATAGATGAGATGACAATAAATTTTTTAGACAAATACTTCTCTCCAATTAAAACAACCAGAATGAGATTAATCAAAATCTTACTCTACTTGGATATACGAGTCTATTAACATCCATATTATTATATAAAATTTTAGTTTAAAAATTGCGTAAAAAAATCAAACAAACACTCGAGATCAAACTTTGAAAGTTGAAAGCATTAGCCGAAACATCCCGAGTAACGATTCAAAAATAGATGAAAGATTCAAATTTTTCTGAGAAACTTTGATACGAATCTGTTATTTCTTTCTGGAAATTCCAATACGAATATCAGACACCTCAGATCGTAAAAGAAGAAAAAAAGTCTTCGTGAAAGTTTGTTGTTGTCACTATCCAAGGGTCTAGTACAACCAATAATTCTATGATAAAGAGGTGTAGAATTGTAGCTACCATTAATTGAAACTAATTGATTCAAACACCCTCCTTTGCCTAAGCACATCATTATTATGAATTTATGATATGAAAAAATTCCTTTTTTTTTTACAGAAATTAAATATGGTTTTAATTGGAGATTGAATAAATGCTCCTGTAATTATATGATTTATGCAAAATACATTTATTTTCAAACTCTAAATCAATAATTATTATGGTAGGTTGACAATCACTATAAACTTTGCAATCGTTGAGAGCAGTTGAATAGAGAGATTCATCATACCCTACATATAACTGATTAATTCTGAAATTTTGATTAAAATATAAGAATTTGACATAATAATAAGCATGTTTATGCAAAATCAAAGCTAGAATACATATAAAATAAAATTAAGAATGGATGAAATTAACAATAATGATGGCATTTATATAAGTGTAATTCTTTAACTTATAAAAGGAATGTGAGGTGCATATATATTGCAATTTTTTGATAGGAAAACTTTACTTTCTCTCAGTTGATGTGATACACTTTCTTTTTAGTTAATTTTACAACAATACATTTATATACTTAGTAATAATTTAATTTTAAATTGCTCATTAAACCCTTACTGAGATAATTTATAGTCACACAAATATCTATGACTTATTTTCGATCATAAGTTTTAAAAATCAAATTATTATTTTTTACTTTCTTAAACTTCTATGTAAATTAAGATGGAAAAAGTTATTCATAACATTATAATTTCGGCCCTAGCTAAATATTAAGACTCCCAACTTAAAAGTAAGTTCAACTATTGACAAAACTTGAAAGATGAGACATAAATATTATGAATTTCATGAACTCTATAAGTGAAGTTTTTCATAATTTAATCTTTCTTTCTTGGTTTCACCTTCGATATTGAATATTCTCATTAAAGTCTGATTAGTGCAAATTCACACACTATATAATTTTATTAGGGAGGAAACACTCCCATCAAGAATTTTCAAATTTTATCTAGTCGAATATAAAAATCGAACAACATGTGAAAACTAAAATAAAATATCTCGAAAGATGAAGGATATTTAGACAAGGGAAGCGGGTCCCTGGAATAGGGTCGGCCCATGCCCATTGAGAGTTTTTATGACACCACAAAAAAATGTTTTTTTTTTAATCATTAAATTTAGGAAAAATAGGACAAAGGACAAAACTAAATAATCATTTTTGATAATAAACTTCAATTCCAAAAATCATATTGCAATGAATGCTTTTGTACACCTGGTTAAATAGTAGTAGTAATTCCACATCCAAAAAAGAATTAAATATTTATTGATTCCATATAATATAATATGATAAAAATAGATTTCTCTTGTTTATGGAGGAAAAATTTCATTCCTTCCATCATATATTTGTAACGAGTCCAATCAGATATCTTGTGAAAGCTAATAATTATAAATTTTAATAATGATAAATTAGATAACAAAAAGAATCATATTAAAAAAACAATTTAATATAATTTAATCAAATAACCTACGTATTATAAAAGCTAATGTAAAATACATAAAATCGAGAGAGAAGATATCTCCTAAACAATACTCTTTTAAAGACTATCGTATAAATATTATTGTGTTCGTAGGAGAAGAATAACTTAAATTTATAGAAGTTAAAAGTTTTCCTCTAAATAAAAAATAACCTAGGGATTTATATTCAGAAAAAAATATAAAAGCAATTATGATAATATTTTAATTGTCTTTCAATAAAAAAATAAAAACTCAAATATAATTTTAAAAAATCAAAATAAAACCCTAAAAATGTTTTGATTTTATTGTTCACTATAAATATTATTTTAATTATATAAACATTTTCATAGGAGATTAGTTAAAAAGTCATAGGAAGTCTCTATATAAAATAAATAAATAAATAAATAAATAAATAAAATATAGATAATCTTTCTTCATTCGGATTAGGTGGGCCAGTAATTAAAGGAAACATGATGATTAAGAGGGGGAAAAAAGACATTATAGCTATTTTCTGAATAACGGATAAATATTTTGAATAAGAAAGCGCTAAATGGCCAGAAAATTTGGCTAGAAAATTAAAAAAGCTATAATATTTTTTTATTTTAAAACAAACTGATCTTTTTTCCATTTTTTAGTTAAAATGTATTAAAGTTAAAAAGGTAAAAATATTTTAAAAGGTAAAATAACATAGATAAAATATCACTCTGATCAAATTCTGGCCAAAAATATTTTTATATTCAAACTTTTGCCTAATGCAAGGTATTCATGTACCTACTCATAAAATTCATCATTCACTCTTTTTTTGCGCTTTCTTAGCAAATAGAGTAGTGTTTTGAAAGGTGTTTTTGAGATTGATTTTCGTTAAAAACGCATTAAAATATATTAATGGAGTGTAAGTATTATGGGTTCATGCTAAGTTATGCTTGCTCAAGAAATATCAAGTGACACTATTTTATCAGAAAGTTATATATTGTATATATACATTGATCTTAGTTATTATTTTATTACTATAAAATTTCTTTTGATTTATATCGATTTTAATTTAGATAATATTTTTAAAAACTCCTCTCGAAACAATTTATTTATTTATTTTTAAACAAGTGACAAGTCACATTTAATATTGGATTTTTTGGTGTTTGTGTCGGTGTAGTTTGACGTTTTAGTCCTACCTAATCTTCTCATCTTGTTTTATGGCATTTAGCAAAATAATAATTTACTTTTTGTTGAGTAATTAAGACGGAATATATATTATTTCCAAAAATAACAAAACAAAACAAAAAAACAAGTACTGTACTCACTGTAGTATTGCCATTCTTTTAATGCATCTATATGTATTTTTTGTTTTCTTTCACTTTTGTATTTTAATACGTTTAGAGGTATTCATATGTTTCGTATTCATACTTGTCCATTATTCTAAAAAATAATTTTTTTACTTTTAATTGTCACTTATAATATATCAAAACATGATTAAAAAAATATATTCTATTTTACACATAAGATTATTTATTTATTGTCTAAATCATTTCTCATTAGTTGAAACTATATATCAATTAATACAACTATTGTGATAAAAATATTCATATTAATTATTACTATTTCTTAAAATACGTGTAAAGTTCAAAATGAATAAGTAAAACTAAATGAAAAGAATATAGTTTTATCCACTTAGAGAACTTTTCACAACTTAGAAAAGTTGGACTTAATTAAGAACAATTTGTTATTTGCATTTTTAATGCAATTTATCATTTTTCACCGAATTGATTGAGAGATGTATGATGATGTGGATGTAAACTTGTCAGTCTCACGAAGTTTTAAATTATTGGAGTGAATTTTTTGATAATATCTTTAAAGTTTCATATGTAAAATTTAAAATTTTGTGATAGTATTAATATTTTTCAACTATAAGGATTAAAATGTAGCTATTTATGGATTTTGCGATAATTAGGAAGTGTTACTTTGAGACTTTCCTTCAAATATTATTAGACTTTTTAGTCTAATTTTAAGTTAATCTGTTCAATTGTTACCCCTAATCTCTGATTACTTAGATTCCTTTGAGTAGAGAATTTTTTTTTTATATTGGTTAGTACCTTACTAAAGTCACTTTTTTATGTGTATAATATTTTTTATTCTAAATAAATCATGGATCTTTGATTAGTTGAAACTATGGATTATTTATTTGTTCTTATATTATCTTTGTTATTATGATCACAAGAAGGACAAAAATAGTATTAGCTGTTTCTTATAAGTCAAAATGCTACTTCTCAATTGGATAAAAACAAAAAAACAAGCTTAGTTTAAGTTTTAAAAAATCATATTGCTGATCAAGGAAGCAAAAGGGAATCATTGAAAATTGAACTTAGATTTATATATAGCGACCTATTTTCACTGTCAATTGATAGGCACGTAAAAAAATAAATTTGATAAATATTTAGTTCATGTGAATAGGGATGACAATGGAGTGGGGCGGGACGGTTATGGGGCAAACTCGCATAAACCTGCTAAAATTATAACTCGCCCGTCCTGCCCCGCATGGCATCATTTATTGGTTTCAATCCACCCCGTCCCGCTCTACATAAACTCGCTTTGCCCTGTCCTGCACCCTATAATTTGTAAAAAGTTTTAAATATTAGATGCAATAAGTGTTTAACCAAAAAAATTAAATTATTTTAATTGCTTAATATTTTTTTAAACTCTAAAATTAATATGTTATACTGTTCCAAATCGCCAGTAACTTTTTTTTGTTGATAATTTTGAATTGATTACATATGACGTAATAAACAAATTGTTGAATGTAGTAAAAAAGAAACAAAATATGTCAACAAGTTTTTTTTTTCCTTTCTAATTTATTGGCCATTCAAAAATATTTTTTCATCTGAAAGGAAAAAAAAACACCAAACAGTGATCAAACAGATAAAAAATTGATGCAAAAGTTAGTGTAGATCAACAAATTTAAAAGATTTTTACCTCAAACCCGTGCCCCGCCTCGTCTCGCCCCGCGAGAATTTTGAAATATATATTTAAATTTGCCCTGCCCCACCCCAAACCAGCAAAAGCTATAACCCGCCCTACCTGCGAACATGATGTGAAGACATTGTAAGGGGTGATAGCTCTTTGATAGGACTAAATCTTCTCACGGTTGAACTTGGAGAAGAACTAGTGGATCAATTCGAGATCGAAAGTGTCTTGTATCAACATTTTTTTAAATTTTTTCATCAAGTATCACTTTGGGATTCGACTCACTCAGATTTGTGTAAGGAATTCCACTTTGGAGGTAAAATCCTTCCTATCAAAAGCGACTTCATGCCCATAATTCAAACTCAATACCTTTGATTAATAATAGAGGAGTACTTACTTAGTTACTTTGAATCAGTTTAAATGATCATAATTAAAGAGTACTAAAACAATCGCTTCACTGAACGAATTAGCCTCTGATTGAATCGAAGAAGGCATACCTAGTTCAAAGGTCGTGGCAATGCAACTTGAGATCTTATAAACTCTTTTTGATATCATAGTTAGAGAAAAATTACACGAAATATCCTAAACGTGTTATCTTACCTGAAATTCAACTATTGATCTCTAGACTCTAATTACTAATAAATTCCTTCAATTATATAATATTCACATTTATATACATTTTGAATTTTGAAATAGATAACGAATCTCTTAGATGTATAATGTAAATTTGAAATAAATTTTGAAAATCATAAACAAGTTGTGATTGAATAATAATTTCTTTCTTTCATATATCTTTAGTCATAATGATCCAAGAAGGAATAAAACAACATTAGCTGTTTTTAGGACATACAAGTCAAAAAAGCCAAATATAAATCGAATAAATATCCAAAAAAGTGTAAATTCCTTTTTTTTTCCTTATTAGAATAAAACATTTTCTTTTCTATATTCAATTTCATTAGAAGTTATTCCAGTTGTACCCAAAAACTGCGAAGATTGACGAGAGATAAGTTTAAATATACCAATGACCAATATTTCAACTTCAAATTTATAAGATAAGTTTTAGAATTTATTTTTAGGTTATTTATCAATATATATGTGGCAAAAATTATTTTTGATACAGATTTCATATGTATATATGATGTATCGATATGCATATATTAATATATTGCTATTGTATAAATAATATATAATCATGTGTATATAATGTATAATTATGTATTAAAGATGTATATACTTTGTGTTATTTACATAATGTATAAATAATGTGTTATTTATATGTATAATAACTATGTATCAAAGATGTGTATATGCATTATTTATACATTGCATACTTGTTTGTTTTCTATCCAATCAACTCAAATCTCTTGTAAACAATTTCGAAATTTAGATATGAGCTCATCCCAATGTTTCTAGGCTTTGGTTGACTGACCATTTTATGTAATAGGTGATAATTCGATTATTTTGAATTTTTTTTTGACTCAATTGACTTCTTTCATAAAACTTCAATTTTGTTTTCAAATACAACATTAATTTTCAATTTGATTCAAATATTTTTTTCCCCAGATCTCAACCAAATTATTTCCAAGCACCTACTAAAATTTCAATTTACATGATCTTAGTAATGAGAATATTTTGTATACTACTTCGAATGATGCATGACAAAAGAGTATATGTTAAGTCTCATAGAAGTTTTTGTACTTGTTAAGTTTCAATATTGGGCCAAAATATGAGACCTCAATCATTTGGACTAGGATTTAGCGTTATGGATTTTTTTTACAATAATAGCCATAGCCCATAGCGGATCGAATTTATTATTTATTTTTTAATTATTCAATATACATAAATTATATACTAATTATACATAATTTAACACATATGATACATATTTCATAGCGGTTCAGGTTGAGCGCAAGAAAATTAGTTTGAATCCCATAGCTAAAGGCTATATAGAGAGAAAAGGGAAAATTATATGATATAACAATTTAAGTCCACTAATTATCAGTATAGTAATATTTTAAAATTATTACAAAAGCTACATTTTTTTTATAGCAAATTTTTCCTATATGTATATACATAATTGCTATATTTTGAAATTTCATAAACAACTATAGTTTGAAGGGAAAAATGTCGAAAATATATTCGAACTTTGCCCGAAATTGTTGTTACGATACCGAACTTTGGAAAGGACCTTTTACCCCCTTACAATATTTAATAGTGTATTTTAAAGGTATATATGTGCCCACATGGACATCATAAATATTGCATAATTATAAATAGTAACATGTCCACGTGGACACATATATATCTTTAAAATATACTATTAAATAGTGCAGGGGTAAACGGTCCTCCATAAAATTTGGTATCGTAACAGTAATTTCAGCCAAAATTGGAGTATTTTTCAGATCCTTTTTCCTAGTTTGAAACATAATTACCATTTGTAGTTATTGTTTTGATTTAGAAGTCATGATGTACCTGTCCGCTCAGTAAGACCGTATACATGAATATTATCACAATTGTTACTAACTTGTATTCATTCATTCTAATAACGGTATTAATGCATACAATCTTGACAAGTAAATCACATAAATTACATACGCTGACTTAATTTCAATATATCAATTGATACAATCAAATTGATTCGCTCGACAAACTTCTTTTCTCTCTCCAAACTATAAATACATATCACATGTTTGCTCGGAAAATTCCCCTAAAGAAAAACCCCTAGCTGAGCCCAATAAAATTCACTTTTTTGGCATTTGGGATAATTTCAAATATCTTGAAAAACTGAAACAAACAAAAAATAATTTACACAGAGACTACAGAGAGTACCAAATTTCCAGGTGTTTTTAAAAAAACAAACTTTACCCTGCTTGTTGTTGAGTGCCGTTTGTTTCTCTCTACTTTCTTCTTCTTGAAGATGCAGATGAACAAAAAATGGTGAATTCTCTCTCTTCATAACTTCATACTTATCTATTAACTCTTTTTTCAGATCTTTCATTAAATAAAGTTTGATTCTTTAGCTGTTTTTTTTTGGTTTTATGTACTTTTTCTCTTGACCCTTTTCATTTTTGGACTTCTTTTTGCTAAATTCGCTTTTATTTCTTGCAGTTAAACAAGGGTTTTTGTTAAAGTTACAATCTTTTCTCTGTTTGAGGTAAGTTGTAGATCCAATGTACTTCAGGTTTTGATTTATAATGTTGGATTCTTGAGCTTACTCTGAAGCTAATGGAGAGAATACTGATTGCTTTTTTTTTTTTTTTTTTAAATAGTTGATGTTAGATGTTACTGGTAATGATTGTTAATTATATGTGCAAGGTTTAATCTGTGTAAACTCAACTGTTTCAACATTGTTGCATTTGGGGTTCTGATTTTTATTGGAAATTGGATGTCCTGAAAGACTATGTAGCTTGGACTCTACAAAAATGTTGCTTACCCGTGTCAGATTCTCCAAAAATAGTGTATTTTTGGAGTATCCGACATGCAGCTTTTGATGTTTTTGAAGAGTCCGAGCAACATAGCTGAAAGATGTAGCTGGAGTGCTTTGGTGGTAGGGTTTTCTGCTGAAGGGGATTGCTACACTTGCTAATTTTTTTTAGGAATTAAATAAAAGTATCGCGTTGTTGGTTTCTTGTGTATCCATTTCTATTGGGTTTTTCATCCAATGTGTTATAGCCTTATAGGTGATACCAGGGTTAGAGTAAGTAAAACTTTCCCTTCTCCATTCCTGAACCACAAAGGAGGAAAGGAACACAACTAGAGGCGAATCCAGAATTTAAAATCTATGGGCTCAATCTTTAAGATTTTTAGTATCCATCATTGTTTAAAATTATGGGTTCAGATCTACTATTTATTACTATTTTAGTAAACTTTTGCATATAAATTTACACTCTGTGTCAAAGTAATGGGTTCAGATGAACTCAGTGTCTGCATGCTTGCTGCATCCGCCCTTGACACAACGTTAGAGGAAGGAAGTTTTTCTATTACACTCATCAAGTCTGCGAAGCATCTAATTCTCCTCTTCTGGAAGAGATTGTTTGTAGAGTCCCATTGGATAGGTGCTGAATTCATGAATCTTACATGAGAGAAGATCACTTGAGATGGTTTGGTCATGTCCGTGTCTCGATCTCTAGATGCACCAGTTTGTATGTGTGACCTTAGTTAGTGAAGATGTTACATGTGATGAGGTAAACTCAAATCACATGGAAAAAAGTTGTCTGGAAAACCTGAATCTCTTGGAATCCATGCATGCTTAGAGAAAGATAGGGCACAGTGGATGAAAAGATGTCTATGTATGTTTTAGTCATGTTACTATGCTTACTTAATGTCCTATGCTTTCTAAGAGTCTTTTGGATAAAATATATAGAGAACTGATACTACTTTTTATTTATTTATTTTATTTTGTATATTGTTGGTTTGAGATAAATTTAATTGGAGAAACATAGTAACTGAGAGTTTGTTGGGTACTGAGGCGTAGTTGTTGCTTCTCTTCTTTTATTTGTTGGCATGTTGATAAACCAATTAGGCTTTAGGCTCTAGATCCTTGAAAAGTAAAGGATATATTGACAATCAATCATCTTTATTTTACCACATTCATTTTGACCATACAATCTCTTTTAATCCACTAAATTGATCACTGATGGTAGGCTTTTTGTCGGATCTCTAGACTTTTGTTATGCAACTTCACTTTTATATATGCAGAATCACAATTGTGCTTTAGTTTTGGAAAAAAGAACACATAGATAAACATTTTAACCTCATCAATGGCTTATATTACATCAATGGCTACTTACTGCAGCAAGTTTGCATGTGCTTATTTGATATAGAGCTCTTTTGAACCTTCCAACTTATTATTCACAAGGTTCTTACATTGTCGGCATCAAACTTATTACTATGGGAAAATCTCCTGGAAAGTGGCTCAGGTCATTGCTGCCAGGGAAAAAGTCTTCCAAATCTGGCACATCAAAGGTAGGAGATACGATCCAATTTTGTTTTGAATTGAATTATCCCTCTGGTTCTGCCTTTTGCTTATTATGAGCCTGCTTTATAGTAAAGTGGATTTATCCATATTTCACTTTGGTTTGTCAAGAGTTGAAAGCTAGTTTTGTTAGTGCGAAATTGCTATTACTTTATTGTTTAGTGGATTCACAAGTTAGTAGCTAACTTTTTGCTCCTTCTGGAATAGAAGTGGATAAGGTTTATACTGAGAACTGTAAAATTGTTGCCATTAGAATTTTCCTCATCTCATCAAGAACAATAAAAATAAAAATTGTTGCCTGTAGAATCATGGCCTAAGGCCGTAACCCATGGTAGTACTTGTTTTTGGGGAAGTGGACATTCTTTTGAGGCAAGCCATAAGGCGAGCTGTCTAATTACTTTGGTGAATAACATTCATGAAAATGAACCTTGTCTTCTGCCCTAATGTCAATACCTATGGTCGCTGGCCACGAAAACAATATTATCATTTATCATCACAATGCGATAAACTTGAACAGGGCAACTTGTAAAGGATATGTTTCTTTGAGAACAATTTTCCACAAGCATTCCTTGTTCATTCTGCTTATTCTTCTTTCCCATGTGGGGTTTATTTTATTCATATTATTTCTAATAAGTTGTTTTATTCTCTGTTTCTTTCTTTAAAGAAATCTTCAAATGAGAAAGAATCTGTAATTTCCACCAATGCGGCATTGTCCGGTTCGTCTGTCCATCTGCCATTGATATCTGAACCAGTTGCTGTTAATGCTGGTGGAATAAAAGAAGACTCAAACTTTGAGAAAGGAGGGGTCACTAATGAGGTGATTATCCCTTCTATTGAGCGAGATGGAGACGAACAAAATACATGTCTTACCTTACCCGAGGATACTGAGAAAATGAGGCTTGAGCAAGCTGCTACAAAGGCACAAGCTATTGTTAGGGGTTATCTGGTAATTACTTTACCCATATAGATTTACTGGTGTCTTAAAATATTTTTGGTTTTTTTGTGTTCTTTATTACAATTTGAGGAATTATGTTTGTTTTCGGCAAGCTTTGTCTTCTACCTTTCGATGTCTTCCCCTTCCACTTCAATATTGTGGCAGCGAGTTACTTTCACAGCTTTTAACTCTACTATGCTCGTTTCAATAGCTGATTTTATTTGTATTGTTCTTTCAGCAACATATATGAATAGGTCTTGATTTTCTGTTAAAATGGTTAGAGACAACTGACAAGTGTTAGATGTTAAGAGACTGGAAGTTGTAGCATCTACTAGTTTTTCTCATAGTTTAACCTAAACAAGACATGCAATTGTCCATGTTTGTTTAGTAGGGTTTGTCTATATAAACTATTCTTTTGCACAAAGGTGCAGAATGCCGGAAGAATTCTGAAAATTTTACAAGACTATATTGTAAAGATGTAAACAACTTCCTAAGAAGGGAAGTTATGCTACATTAGAATTGCTAGAAAACGATCTCTTCTGAGACATAAATCTTGGAAAATGACTATCATCAGCAAGCTCTTATACTACCAACAAAATGGGTTTACCAGTGGCTCCAACGTCACTTTGAATCTACATGTTGATAACATTTGGATTCTTGCAACCCTTGAAGGTCTTAATGGTTTTCTTCATAATGTTCACCAAATGGCTTTGAATAGTGCTTTCCCGATGGATGCATTTTAGACTTTATGCGACTGATAGTTTAACCTTTTCTCTGTTCATGTGTTTCCTTAATTTTGCAAATGATTTGAGTGTTATGAAAGGACTTGACTACTTACCTCTGACATGATCTTGCTACCTTTGATGTTTAAGAAAATTTTCTATGACAATGGGCTGATATCTAATTTAACTTGAACATTTAACATGTACTAATGCCGATATGGTCTCTCTGAAGGCTCGCCGAGCATTTCTCAGGCTCAAAGGGACCATAAGGCTACAAGCTGCAGTACGTGGCCATCTGGTCAGAAGGCAGGCTGTTGCTACATTATACTGTATACATGGGATTGTCAAACTTCAAGCACATATCCGTGGCCAGATTATTAGACGTTCCAGTATTGGTTGTGAATTGATAACCAAACAAGGACTTGAAAGACAGGTAAACTACCAAATTGACTTTTTAAAATTTACTACTCATGCCCCAATTTATGTGAAGGTGTTTGAAAGAAAGACTCTTGAAATTTGTGTCTAAACGAGCCTGAGAAATTTCTGTAGCTATAAATTATTTCATCAAGGCTAAAATGTAAATTTTAAAATTATTTTGTCACTTAATAAAAAATGTCATTCTTTTCGGGACTCACTGAAAAGGAAGTGCAAGGGGGTACTATCTAAGGTGAAGGATGAGGGGCTCACACCTTGTGAGCTACCCTCCAACACAGCCAAATTGACTTAATGGTATCAAGGCTTATTGTGATTTGAAATTACAACGTTTAGGAATCCAAGTTTCTTAGACTATATGCTGCCAAGGGTGTTCAATGTACCATTTTTTATAACTATTCTGCTATGAGTCTTGACTTGCTCAATGGCTTATAGTTTTTTATGGTACCTTTCATCATTAGGATGCTAAACAATTGGATTATCAGAGAACTAATGCATCCAAACTAGCACGGGAGCTGTCGAAGAATGAATTCACTACAAAGGTACACATCTAACTTCTCGCCATTTTTTCTTACTTTTTTTTCCGTACTGTTCCTGCATTGTCTGGACCTAGAGGGAAGAATATGCCCATAAGACAAGTGGTTATCCCTAAATAACCAAAAGCTGATACCCAGATATTGAAGTTTTGCATACATGAAAACTCCCCTTACTGCTAAAATTAGTATTTTTTAGATTTTGAGGCATTAAGTGCAAAAGAATGTCTCATTTGAATTTGAAAGAACCAACTTTTCTCGTTTTTACTTGGTTATTGTTACTATAGTTGACCGATCCACTGATTGAACAATCTTTTCATATGGTATATTTCAGCTACTTGCTTCATCACCTACTGTAATGCCTCTACACCTCCATTATGGTCCAGAGGAGCCAAATTCTAGTCAGGAATGGCTAGTCCGTTGGACTATATCACAGATTTGGCAACAACGATCTAAACCGGAAACACTTTCAAGAAAAAAGCATCAAAACGTTGAAGCAGACATTGCTATGTCAAAGCACAGTGTAAGGAAAGTACATTCTAGAAAAATGCAGAATGGTTCAAATCATTCCACTTCTTCGGGGTCAGAAAAGAAGAAATCAAGTCATTTGGTAAACTCTGTTCTTCAGAACCCAGGAAGTGAGATTAAGAAGGTAAAACATAGTTTAAAGAAAACGTCCAGCCCTATATTGGAAAAACCAGTTCAGTCTGAGGTTGATACTGAGCGAAAAAGGCAAAGTCATGACAAATCATCAAGCATGGCATCTGATGAACCGTTGAAAAATTCAGAAGGGACAGTTGAAAATTCTACTAATGTGGCCCCACCTCAAGAAACCCTAGTGGTGGACGATACTATCACTCATTTGGATATCCTTTCTGTATCTGATCCTCATCACAAATCGACTACAGATGCTGCAGATCAGATATCGATCACTGATAACATAGAGGATGATACTCCTGTTGCAAATGAGGATTCTTGTACTAACCATGATAATAATGAAGGAGATGAGAGCAACAAGATTAACAGAAGAGTTTCTTTACCTGCAAAGCATGATGTCGATGCAAGTACGCCAACGACAAGAAAGGTGCCCAGCTACATGGCTCCAACCAAGTCTGCTAAAGCTAAGCTGAAAGAGCAAGCCTCACCAAGGTTTGGGCAAGATTTGGCTGAGAAGAATGCAGTAACCAGACGTCATTCTTTGCCGTCCCCCATGAATGGAAAGCTGAGTTCATCACCATCACCACGGGTACAGAGGCTGGTCCAAGCTAGTGCAAAAGAAGGAATCAAGATCGACAGATCTTTATCGTCTTCAAGGGATGGTACTGGTGAGTATTTAAGTGCCAACTTGTTCTCTTTGTCCGTTTCAATATGTTTGTCTTAGTTTGATTAGACACAGAGTTCTGAAACATAGAAGTAGTTCACTGTGGAGTATGAACTACTCCATAGTGAACTACTTGTGCATTAATTTCAAACGATAGAAAAATTGCCTAACCAAAAATATTTGGTCCTAGGTTCTATCAAGAGATTAATGTATGTCTTGTGAACCCATATACAATGCATCTACTTGACGTTACGCATGTAACTTTTGCCTTTATCATTTCAGATAAGATGACTCGAGCAGAATGGAAGCGGTAACTCTGCAAGAATCTCAGATGTAGCAGGAAAGTAGTACCCGGGGAACGATCACTGACAGAACAAAACTTCATTATGTTCATATTCCTACTTTTGATGTTAGAAAGGAACTAAATTATAAGATATAGATGGTGTGCCTTTTGTTGTCTTTTCATTTTGCTTGGGAAATATTGCAAGAGTTTGTACCTGCTAAACTTAAGATATAGGGTTGTCTTGTTAAGTTCTAGGCATGTTGTCTGCTGAGTTGATATAGAATGTGTGTTTTGAGGCAAAATCTATTTGTATGTTCAGTTAATGTTTCCTTTGAAATGTTTGATTATGCAAAAATACTAATACAAACGAGTTATAGTGTTCTTTCTTACCCTTCAACATGATTTGAATGGTTAACCTATTGATCTGGTGAAGGAGCTCAACCACTTGAGCAAGCCTCGGGATTTAGCAAGTAAGGCATACTTCCCCCACTTTTAGAATGATTTCGTTTTCTTGTAGTGTCGTTGCAATTAATTTTATGCCCTTTTTATGAGAAAATTTTATTTTTACACGTAAGAGATAAAAGCACTATGATTTATTTTGTACCGTCTAAACAAAACAAAAAACACTGATTATTTGGTGTTTAAAAAGGCTTAATTGCTACATTAACTTTTTAAAAGTACTTTAACCTATGATAGTAGGCTAATTATAAGGTTACGAAGTACTATTATCTAATTAACATAGATCTAAATGTTAATTTCTTTCACAAAAACAAAACTACCCTTTTTCAATCACTAATAAATACAAGATCTCTCTCATATATAATTTTAGCAGGTCGGTTTAAGTGGGGCTGGTCAATAAAATAACTTAAATGAGTACATTTTATTTCTTAAATAATTAGCTTAAAATTATATCATAATTATATTTTAAAAGTCAGAAAACATACATGATAAGCGATAAGCCGATAACTATTACTAAACCAAATTTAAGTAGGTTTAATTATAGTAAAACACTTAAAATCCTTTTTAGAGAAAATTTAGGATTAAAATATCTATAAATTCCTAAACCACTTAACAATCTTTTATCAAGTTAATTAATTTACCATGGAGACTTTTGTTTATGAAGAGTCTAATTTGCATTACTCCTTTGGATGGTCTAAAACAAAACCCAAAAATTCCCAAAATCGTCGTCCTACGTTAGAATTAATCAAAATTTTGTTGATTTGCAAAACCGAACATATTTGGCGTAATCTTTCAGGTAAAAGCAAGACAAGTCGTAAACGTCCTCGAATCTCAACGTCTATCACAATGGAATCTCAAGATTTCAAGGATCCAGAAAAGACTTGTCTAGCCATATATAACGAGTTAAAAAAATGTCAATTTCCGGTGTTCGAGTGTAAAGTGATGGTTGATGAGTTGATCGAATTGGCACATAAATATATCCATCGTTCTGTGCTCGTTGATGATCGTTACGTGTTGAAACTTGGTGTTAAGATTAATATGTTGCACAAGTACAAGCAAATAAAGGAGAATTATGATAGGAATTTTTTGGCAAAAAATATTCCCAATAAGAGTTGCAATTTATGTGACGACATTTTTAGAGGATCTTCAATTATTAATTTGAAATGAAAATTTGTCATGTAAACATAGGTTTCATTTCAAATGTATGAAAAATTGGTTAGATAGGAATATTGGTTGCCCTACTTGTACTCCTATCAATAATGGCAAACCCTAATTAGGTTTAGGTGCCTTTTTTTATTTGAGTTTATTGGTTTGATAAATAAAACATTTTATTTTTACTATTGATTGTACATATATATATGTTTTTTTATTTGTATTTTTTGTTAGATGGATTGTTATGAGTATTAGTTACTAATTTATTGGACTTATGGTATTGGTTGTGAATCCGGCTCTTCTTCATTTCTCTTCTCTCTATTTTTTCCAAGTTCATATTTGGATATCCCACATTCTTAGCAAACATATTATGATCTTGTCCATAAATATAGGAAAAAAAGTTCTTTTTAATTTTTTTTTTTTACGGAGGATGTTCTTTTTAAAATATAATAAAAAGATTGTTATAAAAAGAAAATAAAAGAAACATTCTGCATTAGGTTGACAAAAAACAGCGACAAAAACTATTTTAAAAAGAAACTAGCAAGGAAAACAGAATCTCGTAACAAAAACAGAAATTAATATTGAAAAGTAGAAGAAAATTGAGCCAACTGAATGTGTAATGTGTCCTTAAAGAAATTATCCCCTCAAATATTCGAGATTAAAGGAATATATCCTCTCAGGATAGAGCGATTTTACTCACCAATGCATCAACACCAAAATCAATGGTGTCATCAACGGGACCAAAGTACACTATAATACTAAATTTTGTTGTGAAGAAGAAGAAGTTCAGAAATTTCGTGATTAAAAAATAGAGGAAACCCCTCTATTTATAGACAACAAATGGTAGTGTAACATGTGCTTACTGTACCCTTTGGAAATTCACAATCCTTCGGAAAAGTTACACAACTTTTCAAAAAGTCGCAACTCTTCAGAAAAGCACAAACCTTTCAAAAAGTTGCAACTCTTCAGAAAAGCCACAAACCTTTCAAAAAGTCTCAACTCTTCGTAAAAGCCACAAACCTTTCAAAAAATCGCAACTCTTCAAAAAAGCCACAACTCTTCATAAAGTCATAAATCTTCATTTTCCATTCACATCTTATAAACCCAGCAATCTCAACATAGAATAACCTTAAATTTGTTAACTATAATACCAAGTCAGAAAACTTACATGCATGTATGTTAACTATTACTAAACCAAGTTTAATTATTAGGTTTAATAATTATAGTAAATCCTTCTCAGAGAAAGTTTAGGATTCAAATATCTATAAATTCATAACCCATCTAACAATATTTAGTCAAGTTAATTAATTTACCATGGAGATTTTTGCTTATGAAGAATCCAATTTGTATTACACCTTAGGGTCGCCAGAAAACCCCTCCATAAATTTCAATCATTCTTTTGAATTTGAATTAGTAGTAATTCAATTTATTTGTGAAATCAGACATCTTTTGTATGATATTTCTGGTAAACAATACAAATATGAATGTCCACCAATCTCAACATGTTTCACTATGGAGTCTCAAGATTTCAAGAATCCAGAAAAGACTTATCAAGCCATACACGACCAGTTAAGAAATTGTCAAGTTCCATTGATCTTCGAATTCAAAGTGATCGTTGATGAGTTGATCGAATTGGCACATAAATATAGCCATTGTTCTGTGCTCGTTGATGATCGTAACGTGTTAGGACTTGGTGTTAAGATTAATATGTCACACATATACAAGCAAATAAATGAAAATGATAGTAATGTCATGGCACAAGCTATTTCAACTAAGAGTTGCAAAATATGTGAAGAGGATATATTTGGAGGATCCTCAATTATAAAGATGTCATGCAAACATATGTTTCACTTAAATTGTATGAAAAAATTGTTTGATAGGAACATAGGTTGCCCAACTTGTACTCCTATCAATGATAGAGAATCCTAAGTTAATTGTCTAAATAAAATTTTATGGTAAGTCTAAGTGCCCTTTTTCATTTGAATCTATTGGATTGATAAATGAAACATTTACTTTTACCGTGATTATACTTGTGTTAAGTTTTTTTTTTTTTAAAAAAAATTGTATCGGTTGTTAGATTGATAAGATAAGAAACAATTACCTCTAGACTATGATCAAAATTTTAGAGACGCATCTAAACTTAACTAGGGTCCTATTATCTCTGAACTCATTTTTAAAAAAAATATATTTTTGTACACTTTTATGCTGACGTGGCACCATCAACCACCCAAGTAATTATGTTTGTACACACGCGCCTTCCACATGTGTAATTTTTTTTTTTAAAGTTTGACTAGGTTCAATCTAACAAAAATGCATTTTTTACCTCTTGAATTGTTAAGTAGGCGTTTAATTAATTATAGGATTCGGAAGCCTAATTTCAAGTTTTTTTGAATCAGTGTTTGTTTAAGAAATTTGTACAAAGATTCAACTTTAAATCACGTGGAATGATCTTATCAAACAGCAGAGTAAATATATTACTTAGTTATATATGCGTAAATACATTATTATAGGGAAGTGGTATTCACTGCATGAAAAATATCATTTAGCGGCAATTAAAGTAGTTTTTTCAGTAACCATTTCCCTAGTAGATCTAAATTAAAATTAACTACCAATTAATATGAATATTATATAAAATATATTAATAATTATTTCTTAATAAACGTGAAAAGTTAACGGAGGAGTAATTATGAATACAAGAAATATTCCTTGGAACAAACAATTAGGCTCATAATGCTAAGAATATACTCCTTGAGATTTAAATATTGAACCTGGTCTTCATTGTTATCCAAGTGAAGGCAAATATAAATATAAATGGTCATCTAATATTCTTTCTTTTCTTTTCAACAATTTACAAAAGATGTAGAAGAATTCTTTGATCTAGTTACATGTCTAAGCTTTTAATTACCAAAATAAAGAGAGAACATTTCATGAACAAATAAAATTGAATCATGAATGTTATATTTTTTTTGTTGACACTTTTTTATTTTATCAACCATAAAGTAAATTGGACAAGATATTTGGAATATCTTTATAAAAATATACACCCCTCCGTTGCACAAGTCAAAGTATTTAAAAATCACGATGTGAATTTGTATATTTCTTTAAATGCATTTAAAAGAAATTTGACATATATAAAATAATTCTGAAAAATTAAAAGATAATAGTCGAAATAAAAAAGTACAAATGAAAAACTACTAAGTTAAAACTTTGGTATAAGAATTAGCAAGTGAAGCCATTACCCAAACTTGAAGACATGAAAATAAAAAGAGAAAAAGTACAATATGAGATGAAAAGACAAGAAGGAATTACTTTTTTCCTGATATATTCTCAAACTTTAATATTACCCATATTTGCAGCCACATTCAATACAGTGTCACCCCATATCTTAGTTCAAATCCCACTTTCACATTTGGCATGGAATTTTTTAAGCAAAACAATGTTATAAATAGGAATGTATGTTTTAACAACATCAAACAAACAAGTAGAAATGCAAGTGTATATATACTACTAACTAGTTGGAGATAATGAACAAAAATGTTTTTTAAGTCTATCAAGGTGTTTCCTAGAGTTCCCTTGACCGCTTCATTAGGGTTTACATTGTTGTTTAAAAAACCCTGTTGAAGTGTTTGGGGGAACTCCGGGGCTCACTTTGAAATTTACACAAACAAATAGAAGTGCAAGAGTATTGATTGTAGATGATGAACAAAAATGGTTCACGTATAATCTATCAAGGTGTTCCCTAGAGTTCCCTTGACCACTTCATGAGGGCTTACTTTGATGTTAGAAGCTAGCCTTGCTGAAGTGTTTGGGGGAACTCCCGGGCTCACTTTGAAATTTACAACAAACGAATAGAAAGTGCAAGACAACAAGAGTATTGGTTGTAGACGATGAACACAATAGTTCACGTATAAATCTATCAAAGTGTTCCCTAGAGTTTTCTTAACCGCTTCATGAGGGCTTACTTTGTTGTTAGAAGCCCTGCTGAAGTGTTTGGGGGAACTCCCGGGTTCACTTTGAAAATTACAAAAACATGTAGAAGTGCAAGAGTATTGGTTAGAGATGATGAGCACAATAGTTCACGTATATATCTCAATCAAGATATTCCCCAAAGTTTCCTTGACCGCTTCATGAAATGCAAGTGGTAAACCCCCAAGTTTGTACATATTTTTAGTTTTTCTTACTTTATCATACATCGACTTTAATGAAACCTTAAAGACCATTCTACCCCAAACAAATGTTTGGTAAACGCTACTGTCAACTAGCTCAAAATAATTCTTGTTAATAAAGTGATTATTATCATTTGATAATAATAATGAGTGATAATTAAGTACAATATAATTAGTTGCATGATATTCTCATTCAACTTCTAACACTTTGGAAACATTGCATCATCTAAAGCCCATTTTACCTTTTTAGAATTGGAAAAATACATTTTGTTGTGCAGAAGATTTATAAGAATTAGTTCAGATTTTCCGTACTCAAAAAAGGAGAGAAACTCCTCTATTTATAGACAACAAAAGATAGTGTGAATAGGTGATTGTGCCTTATCCAAAAGGTCACAATCTTTTGAAAAATTCACAATCCTTTGGAAAAGTCACAACCATTTCGAAAAATCACAACCCTTCGAAAAAGTCACAACCTTTCGAAAAGTCACAATCTTCAGAAAAATCACAATTCTTTATAAAAGTCACAACTCTTCATTTTCTATTCACACCTTTTGTTTCAACATAGAATAGCCTTAAATTTGTTAACTACAATACCAAGTTAGAAAACGTACATGTTAACTATTACTAAACCAAGTTTAATTAGGTTTAATTATAGTAAAACGCTTAAATCCTTTTTCAGAGAAAGTTTAGGATTGAAATATCTATAAATTCCTAACCCATCTAATAATATTTAGTCGAGTTAATTAATTTACCATGAAGATTTTTTCTTATGAAGAATCTAATTTTTATTACACCTTAGGGTGGCCAGAAACCACACCCCCCCCCCCCCCCACATAAATTTCGATCATGCTTTTGCATTTGAATTAGTAG
>JAJOOF010002741.1:0-45709 GCA_029582545.1 Solanum lignicaule
GTTAGTTTCAAACTTCAAAATGAACATGTAGAGAAACTAACTTTTCTGATTACTCATTAGGAAAACACAACTAATACACATGATATCATACAATACGAAAATAATTAAGAAAAATATGTTATATATGAAACTATCACAAAAGATGAACATGATTAAGAGTTAAGATGAAGTTCAACTCGTTTTGGAGAAGAAACAAATCGAAAAAATGATAGATTCTTACTTGTATGGTTGTATGCTTGTATCAATATTCAATACCAATCTGAAAATTGAACTTTGAATGAGCTTGGAAACTCTAAAACTTCAAAACACTAATGTCATTCCTAAAATGAAAGAGAAAGCTGCTAAGCTAAAAGACAAAGAGAATATATATGATTATATTATATACTTATAATAAAATGAATCAAAAGTCAAAACCCTAATAAAGTAATGGGCTTGGGCAATTAAAAAATTTTGTGGGCTCATGGCCTAAAATGTAAAAGATTTGCAAAAGACTTGATTTTTTTATTTTTCAAAATATTTATTGATAACATCTTTACAAATAAAACACTACTAAAAATATATATATAAAAAAATATTTTAAATAATTAATAGCCCACGGGCTGGCCTCTGAGGCTTGCGGGTTGGGCCTATGAGGCTACGGGCCAAACGAGGCTGGGCTAAAAAGCCTCGTTCCTAAATGGGCCAAAAAAATTAAGCCCAACCCCACTTAATTCAAGGGTTGGGTTGGGCCGGCCTCGCGGGCCAAGCCCATTTTGACGGCTCTAACTACACCCCATTACCTTACCATTACCCCATTACCTATCCAATCCACTCACCACACTTCCTCACACTACCACACAACCCACCCTACACAACACACACATACACTACGATATTAGCAATACACACCCACACGAAAAAGGATCAGCAAAAGAAAATGCACAAAAGAAAAGAAAAAATCAGCAACAAATACATACTACAAACCAAACACACATACGCACAGCAACACAAAAATACAAAGAAAAAAAATCACCAAAAACAATATACGCAACACACACACATGCACGAAAGAAAAAGGAAGAAAAATCATTCTGCACACGCAGATGTACGAAAGAAAAAGGAAGAAAAATCAACATTCTGCACAACACAAAAAGTTCCAAACTATCCTAAGAAAACACTACAGAACACACGCACACAAGAAGCAAAAAGATAATCAGCAACACACGACACAGTTAGGAAACGTAGGAAAAAACATTTTTCATTTCCTTTCAAGAACACAACACAAAATATAAAAACTTGTGGGTGTTCTAATCGAGGTTCGGTCAAGAGTTTGCGGTATTCAATTTTTCCTTATCTCTTAATTTATTTATGGAATTTTATGACAACTTTTTCTATTTTTTTCATTCATAGTTTGATTGAAATGAACAATTTGTTAGTTATTATACCTCTATTTAATGAATGAAGGTAGCTTTAATTGATGATTATTTTCTATTTATTTATTTTTATTCATTAGTTGTGACCTCTTAAAAATGAAAGGTCATGGCATTGTGCTTGTCTTCATTTAGATAATAATAATAAGTGGAAATTTGTTAGGCTAAAAAAAAGTAAATAAATTATTGTTGTTTTATTTTATCAATCAGAAAAATGATATTTATTTTAACAATTCTGCATTGTTTTGTTGGATTAGAAAGTGTATGTTTAATTTTGACGTCAACTTTAAAAATAGTAAAAAATAAAATGATATGAAAATGGTCTAAAATTTATTCTAGAAGTTTAGTATTTTACTTTATTTTCATTTTTTCTTTATAAGAAAATAAATATTTTTGTTTAACGTTAGACTGAACACTTCGGCACGATAAAAATATTTGTTTCAGTTAAGAATGTGGTTACACATCTTTTTCTTGAGACATTAAAATAAACTCAAGGATGCGGTGATGCACCTTGTCCACTAGTATGATTAACTTTTATTAATTTAAAGTAGAGACTTATAGGAAAAAAATATTAAGTGGGATGCAAAGAAGACAGTTATGTCTCTAAATGTCAAGACCAAGAATGTAGTTATGCATCTATGTTGAAGCGAATAAAAGTTCAACAATAAAATAAATATGAGCAAATCATGGCATGTAATAATATATCCAAAAAATAATTTAAGGTAAGTATAAGTCAATTAAAGCGACCGTGCTAGAACCACGAGACTCGAGGGATGCCTAATACCTTCCCCTCGGTCAATAGAATTCCTTACCCAGATTTCTAGTTCGCAGACCAAAATTAAGAGTCATTCGTTTGATTAGAGATTAAACAAAAAGCTGACTTGGAACACCATAACTCAAATTCAAGTGGCGACACTGAAAAAATAAAATAATCTCTAATCAATACAGTCACTTAAATTAGAAAAACCCTACCGCCGTGCGCAAAAAGGGTGTGACACTAACCACCTCCTTGTCTGAGATTAAGCTCTTTCTAAGTAAATACATACTGAAGACTCTTGTGATCAGTGAATACATCAACATGCACACCATACAAATAATGACGCCATATCTTCAAAGAAAATACTATAGCAGCCAACTCTAAGTCATGGGTTGGGTAGTTCTTCTCATGAACTTTCAACTGTCTGGAGGCATAAGCTATAACTTTGCCATTATGCATTTGCACACAACCCAAACCAACTCTAGATGCATCACAATACACCACAAAACCTTGAGTACCTTCTGGTAAGGTCAATACTGGGGCAGTAGTTAACCTCTTTTTCAATTCCTGTAAGTTTTTCTCACAAGCTTCAGACCATTGAAACTTAACTGTCTTCTAAGTTAACTTGGTCAAAGGGGATGAAATGGATGAGAACCCCTCTACAAACCTTCTATAATAGCCAGCCAAACCAAAGAAACTCCTAATATCAGTTGGAGACGTGGGTCTAGGCCAATTCTGCACTACCTCTATCTTTTGGGTACCAACTCTAATTCCATCACCGGAAACTATGTGGCCCAAGAACGCCACAGACTCAAGCCAAAACTCACATTTAGAGAACTTAGCATAGAACTTAGCCAAAACTCACTGAAATATTCAAATTTTGAATTCGCCTCTAATGACCAGTAGACTCAGATTAAATCAACTTTAGATTCATATAGAATTATTCATCTTATGGACGGATGGGTGAGCGGGATTGGGCGTTGGATTGAAGGTTGAAGGCTGAAGCTTTGATTAATGGCAGATTTTTGTTGTTGAAAAGTTTAAAGGAACATCCAGGGTTTCAATAGTGAAGAGAAAAAAAAAACTTTTCTTTACGTTTAAACAAATAAAAGAAAAGTCAAAAAGTTAAATTAAATTAGTTAAAGACTAATTATTGATTAATACTTAATTTTAATTTTTTAATTTTTTAAAAAATTGATTAATACTTAATAATAATAAGTTAACAAGTAAAAAAAAAATCAAAAAAGCAAAAGAGAATGTTCCTTGTAGGTTAAAAAAGAAACGCTGCAGTTAAAAAAAAAAAAAAAAAAAAAAAGGCTGCCTGCAGTTGAAAAAAATTAAAACAAAAAGCTATTAGTGGGGTTCGATCCCGCGAACTTAGACACAAAAATCTGATCGCCTACCACTGGCACCAGAGAACACTTTTGTTTACTGGGTGGCACGTTTATTATTTATACATATGGTGTATATAAATACCTATATATAGATAGAGTTTCCGTCGAAACGTGTGGGTGACGTGGCACCCCCACGGGTCTTAGTAGATCCGCCCCTGTATATATATATGTAAAATGCGGTTCTTAGTTAGGGTATGACTCTTTTAAGGGCTAAAGGAAGGATTGGATAATTTACATAGGTACTAACTATCTAGTGAATTAAGCTAATATAAGTTTATATGGGCATCTCCTATAGTTTATTTGTTTATAAGATTACAAGTGTTACATGTCTTACATGTTAACTATTACTTGTTGTTTAGTTCATAAGCTGCTATTATATATTATTTTCTTTTCTTATCCACAAGATTGTTTGTTACGATAGTTGTACTGTAAGTAATTTTTTTCATGAGAGATGTACTATGTTAGATCAAATTTTCATATGTTGTCAGTTCTATACAAAATGTCTATACTTTATATATACCTATCGATTAGATATGTTATAGATTATAAACCATGATTAAGATGATCCCATTAATCATGACATTTAATGCCTATAAGAGTAAGTAGTTATATATATATATATATATATATATATGTTTATGAATATTTATAGTACATTTTCTTGTGAGAATATAGGAGTTACATGTTTTCAGGACGTAGTAATATACATGGTACTATTTTTATAGGATTACTAGCTTACCTACTAAGTAACCTTTTGGAAGTAATGATTTGCACATTTTTTTATCACCAATTCGTTATCTGCAATTATATGTTACGTGAATCATTAGTATGTATTACTTATTTTTATAAAGAATCTGCTTACGTGTTATATGTTACAAGAAGTTTTGGCATATATGCACTCTCCTCAACAAGAATTTTGTGGTAAAAAAAAAAAGAATTTTTATAAATGTTTAAAGAAATACTTGTTATAATTATTTTATTCACATAATTGATCATAGACTTAATATATTTCTTGACATTCTGTACTTTTTTTGTTTATTAAGGTCGTTATTCTTGACTATTTGTACAAAAAATTAGAAAGTATTGAGAAAAATATATATAATTCTCATGTGGTGTTGCTCTTGATAATTTGAATTAATAAGTACTTGTAGCTCATATAATTGTAAAAGAAAGTATGTAATGAACTACCTTTTAAGTAGTTAAGTATTAATTATTTCGTATTGCTTTAGGGACAAGTTGTTGTATGTCTTTAATTTTGAGTCCTTAGTGGGAGAATACTATTAAGAGTTCTTCTATAGGTTTCAAGTATGTATTTGATGTTTGTCTATTATTTTGTGTTATATTTTTTTATAAGGTTAACGACACTCACTAGGTCCACCTGAGGTGTCTTATGTTCCCTAACGACAATTTGATTTGTTTTTTTTTTTTTTGAATTCGTATGGTAAATAATATGTGTAGACAATCTCATAAAAAAATATTTTGTTGTATGTTCAATTAATTCCTTAAAGTCCTTGTGGTAATATGGTATTTTTATTTGAATAATTATGTACACGATGAATCTTTTGGAGTAAATAAGATAGGTAGAAAGAATTCTTTAAGCTAAGTAAGTATATGTATAAGAGAATAATCTTGAACTCTAATATGAGACCTAATTGTGTATATATGAGAGTAATTTTATTTGTGGGACTATCAAGTTTTTTATGTGTTATCCATGGAGGACTATTTGCCATTTTTACTTAATTTAATTGTAAGTTTATCAAAATTTAATTTCTAACCCACAAAGACTTACCTATTTGTTTAACAGACACTTATTTATTGTTACACAAACTAGTTATTTATATATTTTATATTTTGTAGGATAAAAATTACATAATTACGTGATTCATGGGTTAATTGCTTATATATTAGTCATTTTATAGAAGACTCAATCACATGATCATGTGCATATGCGCTATTGATCATATATATATATATTTCATAAAGTATTTGTTTGCATATTGCAAATCATTTGAATTGTTTATTTCTAGGGAACATATATATAAATTACACATTATATGAATCATTCCGTACATGTCATTTTTTTTACAAAGAGTGTGCTTACATTTTATATGTTTCAAAAAAAGTCGACACATGTGTAATATATTTTATGAGATAATTGTTTTAATGTTAATTGCATTCTAGATTATTTGGTTATAGGCTATGCATGATATGAATTATTGTTAAAATATTATTTGTTTCATTAAGAATGTATTTACATGTTATAGATTTCGTAAGATAGGGTCTCATATAATATATGATTCATATACTTCTTGCTCATACATTACGTGCTTCATAGAATACTAGACCCAATGTTAGCCTACACCTTAGATGATATACACCCATAAGTCAAATGTTAATTTTTTTTGTATGTTATAAATATTGTAAACCCCTTTTCTATATTCCACATGCCTCGTACATAATTTATTTTAGTATTATATTTTTTTCAACGTTCATATAATTAGGATATCAAAGTTTAAGTACTTAAATGATGTATGATTTATTTTCTACACGGCATTAACGTATTTAGTTCAAACCTAAAATCTATGAGCTAATAAGTGTTCATTCGCATAGAGTGTAGTAGTGTAACGACCTGTTCGGGGTCGTTATAGAAAAGCCAATGGGAAATATTTTGGGTCGGAAAAATTTTTCGTAGTAACTTCAAATTTCCCAACCTAGTCCAGATTTGGACAAAATCAGAGTCAGTAAGGTCTAGGAAAATCTGGTAACAATTGGGTAATCTAATTATGACTTTGATCACATGAGTAGATAGCTAAGACGTTAAGGAACCAGTACGACTTTACGGAATTGAATTAGGGCGAGTAGAACTCCCGGAATTGATCTTAGTGTGAACGGATATTTTCGGAGTGTCATAGGATGAAGGTATGTTGTGAAATAGGAGTTTGGAATTCTTAAATCGACTCACTAGTTCCGTGCAAGCCACTAAGGCAAGATTATTCCCGCCAGGGCGGAGCCGCTGTAGCGGGATGAGTACCATTGTAGTGGGACAGTCGCGATTTAAGTCGGAAATAAACCCCAAAAATATTTTATTCTACACTTTTCGACTTTGGGAGCTAGGAGACGACCCCATGTGCTTTTTTGATGGTTTTTTACCATCCTTAAAGCTTAAGGTAAGGTTTTAACTCCTCGAATCCATTTTTTTATCCGTAGATCGTAATCTAATGGGTAATTATGGATGGGGGAGGGTTTTGATCTGGGAATTATGGTGGAAAAAGCCCTAATTTGGGGTATGGGGATCAAGGGTTTAACCTAGGGTTGATCATATTGATTACAATCCGGGTAATTAAGTCTTGTATATTGATCCTAGCATTATATTGATTGTTTGTAGACCAAGAACAAGTGGAAAGAAATCGGAAAGGGAAGGATCAAGTTTCTTAAAGGATTCAAGCTAGTTTCGAGGTAGGTGATGGTTGTTATTTCATGTTGTGTGATGTATGTTTATTCTTGCTTCATTATAATACATGTATGTATGTGAATGTTGCATTATTGATCACACTAATTGTATATGACGATAAATGAATGATGAATGTTATGAATCATGACTTGATTGTATGATTATGAAAATGTACTTTGTGATTGTGATTGTGGCTTGTTGAATGGATCGGGTGTTGCATTCCGACACACTAACTTGGATTGGTTGCCACGTTTCGGCATAAATATGGAATCGATTGCCACGTTCCGGCATAAACATTGGATCGGATACCACGTACAGGTATGCTAACAGTTTGAGTTTGGGTTTGGGTTCCATGAGAGGACCATTGACTTGACATAACTGTGTAATTGAGAATTGTGAACTTGATCGTTGTTCGTAAATGATATTGATATTGTATATGTTCGGTGTATGCATGTTATTATTATGTTGTAATGGCTTAAGTATGTTACACTTAGTCGGATAGCCGATTGATCCTACCAGTACACTGTGGTTGTGTACTGATACTGCACTTGCTCTTTCTTTATTGTGTACAGGGCATCTTCAGGCGGCTATTGGCAGACCTCGCTTAGAAGATCAGTGACCATTTTCGAACTCAAGGGTGAGCTAGTTCTTCCGGGCTGCCATGAGTTCTCTTTTGTTTAAAGTCCATATTTTTGGACTTAGACTTTCTTGTTAGTTATTCCTATGTTAGTTTAGGGTTGTACCCCTTCTTGTATAGACATATGGATCTTGTTAGAGTTTTGGTACATTGACTTCTAGGTTCTAGGTATTACTTTCGCAATGTTAGTTTAGGTTGTTAGAGTTTTGTTGGAGTTTAAGGGAACTCCCTATCTTTTCCTTAGCATTTAAACTTGCTTCCATAACTTTAAATGCTTTAGTATTTTGATTAAGTTGGTTAGCTAATTAGTATGAATGGTTCTCCCACTGGAGGGTTAGTGTGGGTACTAATCACGATGGTCTGGGTCGTGACAAAGTTGGTATCAGAGCCTAGGTTCGTTGATCTTGATATACCAAAACGAGTCTAGTAGAGTCTTACGGAACAGTACGGAGACGTCTGTAGTTTTCTTCGAGAGGCTATAGGACTTTAGGAACTCTCTCTACTTCTTTTGTCTCCTTTTGTGCTATAACTTGATTCCAATTGGTATCTGGTGATTCAAATTGGTATCTACCCTCCTTCACTATTCTGTTCGCAGATGGTTAACACTAGATTCAACAGTGTCAGGCCCGAAGCTCCCGTCAATGCTCCAGTTAAGGAATCTGCAGCGAGAGGCCGCGATTGAGGCAGGGATAGAGGCCGAGGAAGGGTGACGCCTACTAGGAATGGAGCACCGGTTGAAAATGCTCCCAGGAATGAGGCCTCTCCTGCTCATCATGAAGAGGTAGAAGAGAATATCGAGGTGGAGAATGAGGAGAATGTTGGACAAGAGAAAGAGGTGCAGGCTGAGACTACAGGTATTCCTCCCATAGACCCAGTGTTAGCTCAACAGATCATGTCATTCTTGAATGGATTGGTTGGTCTTGGAGTGATTCCATCTGTTCAAGCAACTCAAGCTCTCACCAATCCTCATATTGCTTCTCATACTTTACCTGTTGACAATTCGGACATAGGGCAACAAGATCAACAATGTCACGCTTCATTCTACTCCACCAATAATGTTGTCTTAGATTACGATACATCTTGTTGGCACCATGATGTGTAGAATACCTCGAACTCTGAGCCTCTACCAGAACAGTATGAGTCGAATCATCAACGTAGGACACACATACCGGCCCTTGATACTCAAGACTCATTCCTTATCAATCACAACCTCTTTAGTCTCTCCCTGTAAGACCATATCACTGAACTTCTCATCATCAAATTTCTTTCCTTTAATCTTATCAAGAAAAGAAGATATTGCATCCACACAAGCGAAGAATCCCCCTTTCTCAATTACTTCCAGCTTCATAAAGTCATTAGCCAGAGTTTGAATCACTCTAGTCAATGGGCGTCTAAAACCTACAAATGGGCTAAACTCCCCATGCTCCTTGTTTTTCTACTCACGGCATCAGCCACAACATTAGCTTTTCTCGGCTGATAAAGAATATTAACATCATACTCTTTAAAAAAGCTCCATCCATCTCATATTCCTCGAATTCAACTCTTTCTGAGTGAACACATATTGTAAAATATGATAATCTGTTTACACCTCACACTTGAACCCATATAGATAATGCCTCCACAGCTTCAATGCAAATATAACCGCAGCCAACCCCAAATTATGAGTGGGTTATTTATGTTCATGCATTTTCAATTGCCTTGAAGCATAGGAAATTACATTCCTTTCCTTCATTAGCACTTCACCTAAACCAGAATAAGATGCATCATAATAAACAATGAAATTCTTACCTTCCACGAGCCAGGTAAGAATATTTATTTGTGTAATTGTTTTGTTCACCTAGAGCATGCAAATATTTATTTGTGTAATTGTTTTGTTCAAAAATATTTTTAGTATCTCTTACATTGATGATTTCGCTATCAGTTTTTCTTTTAAAAGGAGTTGCAATAATGGAGCTATCACCAAAAGACATTGCAAAACCTTGTGATGGAGAAAAATCAGATGTTACATCTCCTTTTGTTTAGGGTTTTTCATAATTTTAAAAAGTTTATTGATTTTGGAAAAGAAAATTTTGATTGGTGATAATCAGCATAAGACTTAAACCAGAAATTAATTTATTTTTGAACAGAGTTTAGAAAATCATCATAAATTTCTTGAAGGTTTAGTCTTTCTTTGATTTGAAAATTGTTACAAAACATCTTATTTTAAAAATATTTCCTTGAGAATAAAATTCTTTCTTAAGTTTTTCTTTATCAATTTAAAAATCTTGTGTCAAAACATTTCGCTCTCCGCATAGAGACGAGTAAGTGGGGGATTGAGGTTGATCGTCATTGATTTCTGTCGGAGGAGGTGATTCAACAGAGTATTTGGTTTGGGGAATTTTACAGACAAAGTTGACTGCCTCAACTTTAGTAGGAAATGAAGAAACTCAATGCCTCAGTTTGGATTTTTGGAGGAATAGATGATGATGTAGAGACTCTTTGGCTAAGAGACCTTTGAAAAGAGATAGAAATAGCTCCGCTAGAGAACTGTTGGATCTGAGAAACCATAGTAGTCTTAGATTTTTCTGCTAGAGGGGCGTCTTGCAACAACCAGTTTTGAGGTAACAAAACTTGACTCCAAGAAATTGGCTTAGGTACAGATAAATGAGAGCGTTGCAGATCTGTTTTGTAATGAACAATCACACCTTTATAGCTACTTCTCATAGCTCCAGTGTTGAAGGCTGAGCTCATTGCCTTATATTGGATCTTATATATAATTGCTATAGGTAGAGACCCAGTTTTGGTCTTGTAATTGAAGGTCTTAACATTGAGGGGTCGTTTGGGGTGAAGGATTAAAAATAATAGTGATGGGATAAATTTTTTTTATCTTGTTTGGTTGCCATGTTTGGGATAACTTATCCCGCCATTTATATCATAGTGATGGGATAAGTTATCCTATATACATGGTGGGATAAGTTATTCCAGGATAGCTAACCCTAGGATAACTTATCCTGGAATAACTTGTTCCCAACCAAACGACCCCTGAGGGTTAAAGAATATAAAATATTTATATCTTTGAGAGGAACAGTAAAGTTTGGAAAACCGTCAAAATAGATTGGACCATTACATAGACTAGTTTCTATCATTCCTAAAAGGGAATCATTGAAGTCTAAGAATCTTGATTCTCTTAGACAGAGAAGGAGAGAGGTATATAGACCTTCCCTATAGAGAGGCTTAGCAGCAATTTGGACAAACCCAAAATGAAGATAGTTATGTTTTCAGCTTTATGTTTCTAAAGCTTTCAGGTTCAAAATCTTGATATCCACATGGTCCGACTCCAAGGGGATAGTTTGTTCAATAGTTGAAATATGATAGTCACTAGTTAAAGGTCATCTAGATGATTTATAGATTATAGATTGAGGATGCTTTGGAATCTTCCAGTCATCAATTAATTGCTATAAATTGGAGAAGCTAATCTATTCTCTGAGCTTAGAACTTGGGTGAAATGGTAGAAGAAATAGTACCAAAAGAAGCAGTTTTTGTAACACCTCGGATCTCAAGAAGAAAATCCTAGTTTTTAGAAAAGTTTGTGCCAGTACCAACGGAACCACTCACGGACCGTAGGTAGGACCACGGACCGTAGGTGGGGTTCCATCGTTAAGGCCCAAGTCTTAATAGTCTCTTATCCCACCCACGTCCGACCAGTACGATTTCTGGTTGGACCATAGGTGAGGGTCAGCAGCCAATTAGAGGGAAATTGCTGATGGATCAACTTCAAATGGTCATCACTCTTAGAACAAAAGGAATTAGGTGGCCCATGACCCACCTAATGATACATAATTGAATCATATTTCCAATGCCACCGAGTTTTCTAAAATCCCATCTTCGAGTAAAAAGTTATGCTCATTTTAGTGAAGCCTTGTCGAGCAGACTTGACCGGCGGACCCAAATGACGGCCGGTAGGTCAAATGAAGGACTGTCGTTCCTTTCGTGGATACGTTTCGCCAGAATTAAGTTAGGGTCATTTTGGTCCTTTCCCTTATGCGTTGGACTCCCTAAACTACGTAGTTTTGGTCAGTTTAAGCCTAGCAACTTAATTATAACTTATCCTAGTCAACTCATTCTCCAAAAATTCATCAAGTTAAACGAAAATAAGGAGAAAGAGTCGACCAAGCCCTAGTCCAAGAACGCAGCAGGTTTTCATCAGTTTCAGCCCCGAAATCGAAAGATTTCTCCGTGGAATTCGTCACCAGGTATGTGTGATTTCACTAGTGGGTTTCTTTCACCTATTAGGTCCCTAGAATTCAGTCAGATTCTTGATTCCCTTTAGATTATCTAGACCTAGGGTTTCTTGAATGTTAGAAATTGTTGGGTTTCAACTGTTAGAATAATCCAAATCAGATTTTCATGAATTAAGTATCATTTTGTGTAGCTTCTTTCATAAATTCAAAACCCTAGTTGTGTAGTTCTTTTAGTTCATGAAGTACACATGCTAGGTTAGTTAAACAAATATACATGCTCGAGTTTCGAACGTCACATTATCAGTATATTTCAGCATGAACCCTATTTTGAGTTATAACTCTTGAGAAGCTTTTTAAAGCCAACACTTGAGTTTTAAACTGAGTTTTTGAGAAAGTTGAGATGAATTTTGAGAAAGAGCTTCTAAAACATGATTAATATGACAATAGAGTAGGTCATCAATGTATGAACAATATGGTATCTAGATATACCATCAATGTTTATGCAGTATGACTTCTCGAGTCATTAATGATCATAGTATAATATGATTTTGAATTGTTTTTGAGAAAGAGTTTTCAATTATGAGTATCCACATGTCAGTACTTTGAGTTATTCAGTATTTCAGTCATAATGTATCATATACATGCCTCAGTTAAGAATGTTTCATTAGCAGTACTTAATGTTGCATTTTCAGTGAGCATGTCAGTTCTTGAGCTATCTAGTATTATAGAAATTCAGTCATAAATTGTTAATTACATAATCAATTGGGAGAAACTTAATATCGAGTTGACTAGGGCCAGTCACCCTCAAGTCCCAAAACTACGTGCCTCATAGGTTGTAAGTCCCCTCTGTGGGTATCATTTTACTGATCACGTCAGTCATGCCTTTATACCTCTGGCAGGGTATATTGGGTCCTCTCAATGAGGCGTATACATCGGACTCTACATTTAGCTCATGTGGTTTTATGTCGGTTATTAGTAGCTCCCACAGTTCACTCAGATTATATTACATTGACCATGTTATCAGTCACAGTCAGATTTCAACCTCAGCATGTTATAAACTTGGTCATTGCATTCAATTAGTTCATGTTCAGTATTCTCAGTATAATGTTGTGCTTATCTCTTATCATTTCTCAGATATATGCTTTGGTTCCGTTATGATTGTTGTTCAGCTTTATTCTATCATGCATGCTCAGTACCTTTCAAGTACTGATGCATACTTTGCGCTACATCTTCTCGTGATGTGTGTTCAAGTTCTCAGATTCCAGATCACACATAGATCGGTTCCCGATCTTCAGTTCAGCAGCATCAATGGTGAGTCCTCATTCTTCAAGGATGAGTGACATGATTATCTTCCTTTGTTTTTAGTTCTAGTTTCAGTTTTGCTAGATCTAGCTGGGGCATGTCCCAACATATCTAGTCAGTCGAGGCTTTACTTCAGACATAGTTAGTTTCAGCTTTAGTGTTTGAGTTTGACTTTTCAGTTGTTGTTGAACTCTCACTTTTCATTTATTCAGATAGTATATGGGTATTCCCCATCATTTCAGTTTACATGATGATTTAGCTTCCGCACAGTATTTCTTTACATCAGTTTATTTAGTATGCTTATGATATGCCAGTAGGGTTAGCTTGGGGTCAAACGTGATCCTAGGTCCTGTGTCCGCGTCCTGGGGATAGCTTCAGGGCGTGATAGTTTTAGAGGAAGAGCAAAAGGGAGTGAAGAAAAAATAATGAGATCTACAGGAAAGAGTTAGCCAAATAACAGTAAATAACAATAATGACATTAATGATCCATGTCCCTGGAAGAGACCATTGGGTTCCGCAAAGAAAAACATTCAAATCTTTAACTTAATAATACACGAGAGAGCCAGATCTGATAGTTAAGTTAATAGGCCTTGTATCAATTTTATATGCCAAGACTAAATTTATTTCATATCAAGAAGTTCTTTTATTTAGATGATCCAAAGGTTATCAACAACCATCTGCAAGTCCATTAAGTCTTCTTTGGTAATCTAGTCATTGATGTTTAGGTACCTACAGTGTAGGTCTTAAGAGATCACAGTATCATCCGCATTAGGATCTTCTTATTATAAAATAGATCTAAGCAGTTTGTATTTTAAGTTGGTTCAAGTTTTCCATGTTTAAATTACAGATCTAGCAGTACCGTATACCAAATAGTTAAAAACATGAATATTAATCTTTACTTCTCCCATGAATATTAATATATAATAGAAAAGTATTTTTTTACTTGCCGCAAGACTTTTTTAAAGTAAAACTTTTAAAACTGTTATATTTGGTATGCAAGTAGAAAAAAATATATATACACATCTAACACAAAACGAGAAAAATGTAATAAATAAATAAATAAATGAGGAGCGGTGGGTTAGATGGGATGGGGTAGAATTTTATTTTATTTTTTTATTTTAAAAATAATATCAAATTTCTTTAAGGAAGGAGTGGGGGAGGGTGAGGGTCTGAACTTTTAAAAAATATTTATGAAAGATTTTTTTTTTAAAAAAGGACGGGTGATTGTTGGGGGGGGGGGGGGACTGTGGAGTAAAAATAATATCTTAAATTTCATTTTTTAGAAAATATTTATTTTAAAAAAAATATATTTTTTAGGGGAGAGTAATACTTTAATCTTTAGTTTTTAACTAATATTAATAGTTTATTTAATTTTTATCAAAGTGAAATATTTTAGCCATGTGGAATGTCGTGTGGTAAGGATTTTGCAAATAAAGACAGAGTGTATTACACACCACTAAGGTCTGAGGTGTGTTTCTCAAACAAGGAAGTGATAGTTTAGGTATGAAACTCACACTCCCAATAATTTAGATATGAAACTCAAAAAAATAAATTAATTTAAATTTGTTTTTGACACTATTTATTTTTAAAGAAGGTCATACTTCATGGGAATTTCTATGTATTTTCTCATTACTTAATAATTATAAGTTCAATTAATTAATATTATATCGTGTTAATCAATACATTGAAGAGTGTTAGAGTAAAAAGAATATTTTTGGTGTGAATAGTTACTCACGAGATTTTTTTAATTAAATAGAAGAGTACTAAAAAAAAGTTATCCTATATTACTTAATTATTTACTAAATTAAGGATTTAGTAAGGTGGTAAACTAATATTAAGGTGATCAACTAATATATTTCTTGATTTAGTAAGGTGATCAACTAATAGAGGACAACTATGTTTAGTATAACGATCAATTAATATGGATGGAAGAAGTATTAATTAATTTTTTTTTCATTTTACCCCTAAAATAAATATGGCTTCTGAATGTAAACAATTCCCAATAAATGTATAATTATTCTAACTTATTTTTATGTAAGTTGATACTACCTCCGTTTCTATTTATATGCACCATTTTTTATTTTACATGCATTAAAAAATTAAGTAAGTTTACCATTCTACCCTTATTTAATATTTTTTAAAAGTCAACTTTTCAATCAATAAATATGAAATTATTAATTTTGATTAATTAATTTGACCAATAAACATGAATTATTCTTTTAGTTTTTCTATTTTAGTCAAATGTATATTTCAAGGCTAATAACTCAAAATGATAAAATAGGAAGAATATTGTAATTTATGCATTGATTTTATGAAATAACAAATATTATGAATCAACTATTTATAGTAAGGATGACATATAAAAAGGAACGGAGTGAGTATAAACAAAGGATAAAATAGTAAAATTGAACAATCTATCAATGATTTTTTAATCATTATATAAAATAGAATGTGTTCCTCTGATATAGGATGGAAGAAGTACTCCCTATGTCCCTAATTACTTGTCTGATTTTTCATTTTTACTTGCCCTCTTTTACTTGTCCATTTTGACAAATCAAGAAAAGACAAATTTTTTTTATCTATTATACTCTCAATTAATTAATTTTGAAAAAGTTGAAAATCTTAAATTTTTCAGAGAAGGGCCTAAAATGCCCCTCAAATATTTGAATTGGTACAAAATTACCCTCCATCTACCTATCGGCCCTAAAATACCCCTGACGTCCACCTTTCGGCTCAAAAATACCCTTATGTCTAAAGGATCATACTCATTAGGTGGATGGAGGGTAATATTGTACCAAATCTCATAGTTTAAGGGCATTTTAGGCCCTTTTCCGTTAAAATAATTTGAAATTACTTAATATATAAGCTCACATGATTGGCTTGATTTTGAATTTCATAGTAAATTTATAATTATAAAAAGGTTAGGCATCTACTCTCTACACTCCTCCCTCCCCGACCCTTCACTTCCTATCTCTTCCATTTTTTTTCTAATTGAATCTTGCCCACCATTTTATTTTTTTAAAATTTATGACAACCAAGAGAGAAAAAAGGAGGAAAATAATGATGCATTCATATAGAAATAATTAGTTCAATAAAAGAAGACTTACTTAAGCAAATATGTTCAAATATTACATTTTTCTTTTGTGTGTACCCAAAACTAAAAATAAAAGAATAAAAATAATCATTTCTCTTATCCCCACCCTCATCCCATCATGACAATAATACTAATTAAAAGAACAGAAATATGTGAGTTCATTTCAAGTTTGAATCTCGGATATCCTAATTAATTAAGAATAAGAGATTACAAAAATAAATAAAAGAGAAAATGAACAAGACATTTGGATAATTGAGAGAAAATTTTATATTAATGAAAATAATATCTTTTTTAGATGGACAATCAGTCGGGGTAAGTATGAATTTTAGTTGGAACCTCATTTATGAGTTGGGTTACGTTATAATAAATTTGGGTCGATTTACAATAGGCCAATAGGAAGATATCGTGAAATTAATTATTTTTTCAATATTATTTTCAAGTGTATCGGGTCAAATTATGAATAATAAGTGGTTTTATAGAAAAAATAGAATTTTTAAAAATATCATTTTTATTATTTATTTGAGAAGGGTTTAAATTTGGACCAATCACATTAAGCAATATAATAAATAAATATTTAATAATTTTACTTTAAGGGAGCTATTAAAAACAAGGGCAAATATGAGTCAAAGGATTAACATCGAGGGTATTTTTGAGCCGAAAGGTGGACGTCAAGGATATTTTAGGGCCAATAGGTGGATGGAGGGTAATTTTGTATCAATTCAAATACTTGAGGGACATTTTAGACCCTTCTCCGTAAATTTTTTATTCATCCACTTCATAATTAATAAGGGGAAATGGTAAACTATGTCAATCATTATTTTCTTAATAGGTGTGTCCATCTAAAAATAGACAAGTAATTAGGAACATATTGAGTAGTTATCGAAATGATTTATAACCCCACAATTATCGATATCTTGTATCTCACCTCAAATTTTTTTTAAAACCTTTCATTCTTAATTTTATACTCAGTCAAAGTAATTTTTCATTAAATCGAGAGAAAATAATGAGAATCAATAAAAAGAGAATCTTTCACAACACATGATCAATTAACATAATCGTCCACCACACATGATTATTACTAAATTATTACGATCATAATAAATTAAATATATATTTAAAAATTACGTAAAAAAATATTATAAAATCAAACTAATTAACAATATAAAAAAATAAAAAAATTATGGGCCGATAAAAATTTGATTGACTCTTCAAATTTCATTTGTGTCATATTTTAAAATACTCCCTCTATTCCATATTAATTGATTTGTTGAAACTTTTTTCATAGTTCAAAATAATTGAATTGTACTATAGAGTGATGGATTGTAATTCAAACAAAGGAGGCGTCAAGTATTTCTTACTCCCAACGTTTCAAAAAGAATGACCTCCTTTCCTTTTTAGTCTGTTTAAAAAAGAATGACCTCTTTCTTTTTTTGGTAACATTTTACTTTCAGTTTTCCACGTGGCATGTTTAAGGCCACAAGATAAAAGGGCAATTTTGTACATTTGAAATAACTTTAATTTAGGATCAGAAGATTCAAAAGTCTTCTTTATTTTCTTAAACTCCGTGCCAAGTTAAACCAGATCATTCTTTGTGAAACGGAGGGAGTAATTAGCATCTTTATATAAGACGTGCCATAAAAGACGTTTGTAATACAATTGTTTACGTGATTTTCTTCTTTAATTTAAGCTAAACTTCCTTTTCATTAATAATCCTTATTCCTTTCAATGGAGATCAATTACTCCTTAGTTTCATTGATTCTCTTATTGTCCTCCCTTTCTATTGTAATTAGACAATGGAGAAACAAAAAACAAAATAAGTTGCCTCCAGGTCCATGGAGACTTCCCTTCATTGGAAGTCTGCATCACTTGATGGGAGGAGGACTTCCTCATCGCGTTCTTAGAAATTTATCCCAAAGATATGGACCTCTTATGTACTTGCAACTCGGGGAAGTTCCTACCGTGGTCATATCATCACCTAGTATGGCAAAACAAGTTCTAAAAACTCATGATCTCGCCTTTGTTAATAGGCCACAACTTACATCTACAAACATCATATTTTACAACAGTAAAGATATTGCATTCAGTCAATATGGTGATTACTGGAGACAAATGCGTAAAATTTGTACTTTAGAACTTCTTAGTAGGAAGATGGTTAAGTCATATGGTGCAGTTCGAGAGGATGAGCTTTCAAGTCTCATTTCATCAATTCGTTCCACTCAGGGTTCTACAATCAACATGACACAAAAGATTTTTATGTTTTCCAACTCTATCATTTGTAGATCAGCCTTTGGAAAAATATGCAAAAATCGAGGCGAGTTCTTAACAATTTTGAATGAAGTACTGTTATTAGGAGCAGGATTTTTTGTGGGTGATTTGTTCCCTTCTTGGAAATTACTTCACAACCTAAGAGGTGAGAAAACTAGAATGGTGAATGCGCATAAGAAAGTTGATGCAGTTATGGAGGAAATTCTGAATGAGCATATCGAAAATAAAGCATCTGGGAAGAAGGGAAATGGTGAGTTTGGTGACGAAGATTTGGTTGATGTTTTCTTAAGGGTGAAAGAGAACTCCCAACTTCAATTTCCAATTGCAAATGAAAACATTAAAGCTGTGATTTTTGTAAGTTTTCTCCCTTTCTTAAAAACACGCGCAAATTATTCAACTTCACTTAATTATTTGCATTGCTTGGTTGATGCTGCAGGATATCTTTCTAGCTGGAACTGAGACTTCATTTACAGTTATTATTTGGGCATTTACAGAAATGATGAAGAACCCACATATCATGGCGAAGGCCCAAAGAGAAGTGAGACGAGTGTTTAAGGGAAAGAAAAGTTATGATGAAAAAGATATCGAAAACTTGACATATTTAAATTTAGTGATTAAGGAGACATTAAGGCTTCATGCTCCAGTTCCTCTTCTAGCACCTAGGGAATGCAGGGAAGAAACAGTTATTGATGGATATACCATACCTCTTAACACTAGAGTATTGGTCAATGCATGGGCAATTGGAAGAGATCCCGAAAGTTGGGATGATCCTGATAATTTTATACCAGAGAGATTTGAGAATTCTTCAGTTGATTTTACAGGAAATCACTTTGAGTTTATTCCGTTTGGTGCAGGAAGAAGGATTTGTCCCGGAGTAGTATTTGGTTTAGCTAATGTTGGACTTCCTCTGGCTCAGTTACTCTACCACTTTGACTGGAAACTGACAAATGGAACTAATCCAAATGATTTGGATATGACGGAAACACATGGATTAAGTGCGGCAAGACAAGAAGATTTGTATTTAATTGCTACAGATCATAAAAACGATGAAGAATAATAGTTCTGATTTTTTATTTATTTTTTGCTTAGTTTAATGATGTATGTGTATCCATTTGAAGAATAAGATGTATGCATTTGTCACGATTGGACTAAAATGAGCTTTAGATTCATTTCTTTTGCAATAAACATAAACCGGGTGATGTCTAATAATTGGTAATATGTTAATCTCTATGGGTATAAACTTACATAATCATACAATGTAATTATTTAAAGAGCCGCTACATAAAGAATAATAAGAAAATAAAAATTCAGATAAAGTTTCCATTAAATAATTCTCTTGCTATGATTGTACATGTCATACTTCAACTCACAATCATAGGGTTGGAATTGGACTTGGCTTACCTGCAATACTCAATTCCTCCATTTCCTTCGGTGATAGGTTAGAATCCTTACACGTGTCATCTTAAAAATTGAATGGTTCAAATGTATTTACTAAACTCAAATACTTTAATCACTTGTAAAGATTCTAACTTACCACCGGAGGAAATGGAGGGATTAAGTACCAGAGATGAGCCAAGTCTGTTGGATTAAGTGAGGGTGCTTATCATTCGGGTAACTCTCTTGGCTAAAATCATTTCTCAACTATGACTCAAATCTAATGTACATTCTTATATTATCTAAGTGAGCAAAAAACATCTTTATATTATCCAAAAAATAACAAGAATCATCCTTTAGCCTATTTTTGTTAAGAAACTGATTGAACCAATAAATATATATATATATATATTTTGACGAGAGGGAGTTGCTCGGATGGTAAGCACCCCTCACTTCCAACCCGAAGGTTGCGAGTTCGAGTCACCAAGGGAGCGAAAAGGGGTGGGAGCTCCTAGGGAGGGTAAAAAAAAAAAAATAATAAAAAAAAAATAAAAAAATATATATATATATATTTTAATTTGGTCATGTCTTAACACGACGAGAAGATCAAAGCTACCTAAAAAGAATAAGGATATGTAAACCATAGCAGCAAGATTTGGATCAACTGAGGCCAAGATGGCGTTTTGAATTAGTTGATCTTGGCGATACCATGAAACAAATGCAGGATTTTCGACGTCCTGATTATTTTGAGCCACTGTACGAGCAGGGGCTGGGCGAGAACCGTCGAGATGGCCAAAAAGGTTGTGACCACGCATAAGCATGGACACTTGTGCTTTCCAAAGGGAAAAATTGTGGCTGCCAGTTAATGTGATTAGTAACTAGGTGACAGGATTAAACTGAACAATCGTTGTATTGGCATCGGAGTTGGTTATAGTAATGTCTGGGGCCATTTTTCTGGGAAGGGTGGGAGGGTTGTCTCGACAGAAATTTACTCGTGACAGTTAATTGGCTCTTGATACCATATAAAGTACAAAGTTACCTGTAGAATGAAAGGAACGATGTATTTTATTGATTGTAACTAAGTATATATAGATTATGTACAACTTCTATATCAAAGAGATAAACTAAGAAAAAGGTAAGACTTATCTATAACCTATATACAAGGAGGAAGTTACAACAGAGTCCTAAAGAGAAGACGCTACTAAATCTGATCCGTTATTAAAATGAGCTTTAGATTCATTCGTTTTGCAATAAACATAAACCGGATGATGTCTAATAATTGGTAATATGTTACTCTCTATGGGTATACAATTACATAATTTAAAGAGCCACTACATAAAGAGTAATAAGAAAATAAAAGTTGAGATAAAGTTTCCATTAAATAATTGTCTGTTGCTATGATTGTAAATGTCATACTTCAACTCACAATCATATTGTTGGAGTTGGACTTGGCTCACCTGGAGTACTCAATCTCTCCATTTCCTTCAGAGATAGGTTAGAATCTTTGCACGTGTCACCTTAAAAATTGAATGGTTCAAATTTATTTACTTAACTCAAATACTTTAATCACGTGTAAAGATTCTAACTTACCATCTGAGAGTGCACATGTGAAGATTCTAATTTACTTCAGAGATGTGTATACAAATTCAAGGAAACACTTATTAATGATGTCCAAGGTTTAAGTTTGTATGAAGCATCACATCTGAGAGTGCACGATGAGGAGATTCTTGAAGAAGCTCTTACCTTTACCACCACTCATGTCGAGTCTATAGTCTCCAACTTGAGCTTCTATGTATTTTCTCTTAATTTAAGGCTAAACTTCCTTTTCATATTAATAATCCTTATTCCTTTCAATGGAGATTAATTACGCCTTAGCTTCATTGATTCTCTTCTTGTCCTCCCTTTTTATTGTAATTAGACAATGGAGAAATAAAAAACAAAATAAATTGCCTCCAGGTCCATGGAAACTTCCCATTATTGGAAGTCTGCATCACTTGATCGGAGGAGGACTTCCACATCGCCTTCTTAGAAATTTATCCCAAAGGTATGGGCCTATTATGTACTTGCAACTCGGGGAAGTACCTACCGTGGTCATATCATCACCTAATATGGCAAAACAAGTTCTAAAAACTCACGATCTCGCCTTTGCCAATAGGCCACAACTTACATCCGTAAACATCATATTTTACAACAATATAAATATTGCATTCAGTCCATATGGTGACTACCGGAGACAAATGCGTAAAATTTGTATTTTAGAACTTCTTAGTACGAAGATGGTCAAGTCATTTAGTGCCATTCGACAAGATGAACTTTCTAGTCTCATTTCATCACTTCGTTCCACGAGTGGAGCTACAATCAACATGCCTGAAAAGATTTTTCTGCTTAGCAACTGTATAACTTGTAGAACCGCCTTTGGAAAAATATGCAAAAACGATCGAGACGAGTTCATAATAATTATGAAGGAAGTACTCCTATTAGGAGCAGGATTTTTTTTGGCTGACTTGTTTCCTTCATGTAAGTTACTTCACAACATAACAGGTGAGAAAACTAGAATGGTGAACGCGTATAAAAAAATTGATGTAATTTTGGAGGAGATCGTGAATGAGCATATTGAAAATAAAGCAGCTGGGAAGAAGGGAAATGGTGAGTTTGGAGACGAAGATTTGGTTGATGTTTTGCTAAGGTTAAAAGAGAACGCGGAGCTTCAATTTCCAATCACAAATGACAATATTAAAGCTGTGATTTTTGTAAGTTTTCTCCCTTTCCTAAAAACACGCGTAAATTAAAATTACTTGTCTAATATAATTTCATTTATTTGTTTGTTTGTTGATGCAGGACATCTTTTTGGCTGGAACTGAAACTTCATTTACAGTTCTTGTTTGGGCGTTTACAGAATTAATGAAGAATCCACATATCATGGCGAAGGCCCAAAGAGAAGTGAGACGAGTGTTTAAGGGAAAGAAAAGTTATGATGAAAAAGATATCGAAAACTTGACATATTTAAATTTAGTGATTAAGGAGACATTAAGGCTTCATGCTCCAGTTCCTCTTCTAGCACCTAGGGAATGCAGGGAAGAAACAGTTATTGATGGATATACCATACCTCTTAACACTAGAGTACTGGTCAATGCATGGGCAATTGGAAGAGATCTCGAAAGTTGGCATGATCCTGATAATTTTATACCAGAGAGATTTGAGAATTCTTCAGTTGATTTTATAGGAAATCAATTTGAGTTTATTCCGTTTGGTAGAGGAAAAAGAATTTATCCGGGGATGGTATTTGGTTTAGATAATGTTGGACTTCCTCTGGCTCAGTTACTTGGTAGTTGAAAGACTTGAATATGGACTTCATTGTTCGTTTACCCGACACCCGGCAGAAACATAACTCGATTGGGGTTATAATAGATCGAATGACGAAATCGTCTCATTTCATCCCCGTCAAGGTTTCTTATTTGGCGGAGTATTTTGCTAAGTTGTACTTGCGAGAAATGGTTAGGTTGCATGGAGTGCCCTTGTCCATTATCTCCAAATATATGTGATTAACTCGATCTAATATATGTATTTTCAAACTATATGCATACAATATTGATTCTCAACTTTATAGAAGGCGAATTATATCTAAACTATAGTATGTCAAATGTATGCTAAGTGTATATTTTATGTACGTATGAGAAATCCAACACCTAAATTATGAGTTGTATGTAAGTCCTACGCTTATGTCAAGTATTTATTTTTACATTACACATAATTTTGATAGAATTTCCTTACATATGACATTAGAAAGTAGAAATTGAAGAGGCCATGAAATGAATTTGGGGCAAGATATTGATTTAGGATTATTTTGTTGTCAAACTTTTATTTTCTCTCCGTACACTTATTACCGTTGCTTCTCAAATGGTCACTTTTAGACTTGTTTGAGACTCACTGTCATGCCCCGAGCCTACACCCTGAATGTGGTTGGCACTCGAGAACTATTTCTGGCCCCAAGCGAACCCTTGGCCTGACTTAACTCTTAGCGGAAGACTTACTCAGAAATAGAAGAACTTTAAAAAGATAAACTTTACTCAACTGTCTCAAATATGAACTAAGAACATTTTAGAATTAAAACATTCAACTAGCCAAAAGGCAACTCAAGTCTATAACATCAACATTTGAAAATGGAAAGACTCATGAACTAACGTCTATCTATCTATGAAGCCTCTAATACTATGAAGAATGTCGGGACAAGACCCCCGATCATCCTAACAACTGAAATAAACTGAAAGTAAATACGGGATCCTTCTGAAGCAAGGAGGCTCACCAACAACTCTAGGACTCAACTGGATCAAAGAAGCGCTGGATGCTGATTCTGGTTATCTGTATCTGCATCATAAAAGATGCAGGCCAAATGGCATCACTACATGAAATGTACGAGCATGTGAGGGGAAATCTAAACACCAGACATAAGCTTAAACTGGAACTGAAAGAAACACTTACCTCATGTCAACTCAACTCAGGGATACTCAACTCATTTCAATAGAAAGCAGTATTAAAGAATGTAGTATAAATAAAGCTTTTAAAACAGTAACTAGCAACTCAATGTATTAGAAAATACAATGTAACTCTATTTGTATGCAAGAATACAAAATAACTTTGTTTGTATATGAAAATACAAAATAAACTCTGTGTATATAAGAATACAAAATATCTATGTGGGAGTTTCTCTAACCAATAACCATCACTATGAACTATGTGATGATACAACGTCTAACCCACGCTACCAGAGCCGTCCTATACTTTTCGGGGAATAGAACCTACTACTAAGTGGATCCACTAGTCTATGTTTAAAAGCATTAAGAAATCATCTGAAAAGTATATATGATCCTTTCTACCCACATTGCTACATGGTTTATGAGGACTTTGAGTTATCTGAACTCGTCCACATATCAGTGTTCAATACTACTCCCAAAATGTAACTAGCTCATATGTTTAAAAACATAACTTTTTCTGTGGTTTGATATTATTACTCAAAAATCTATCTCTTAAAAGAGATGGTACTGAAAACTGCTCAAAAACTCTTTTGGAAATTAGTGTTTCCTCTCATCTTAAATTTACCTCTATATGAAAATTATTTGATTAAATAACTAAAATAAATAAATTAAAAATCAGAATTTTAAACTTTCGCTAGTCAAAAGAGGATAAATGAGTTATTTAATTTGCACATGTAACAGTAAAAGTATATGTGAGTTTCTTTTTTTTTACGAAATATGTATTATCTCTAAATCTCTACATCACATAATTAAGGTGTACATCAAATCTTTTTCTCCTAATAATAATCCAACATAATCTGCACAATATTAAATATTATTTTTATAAAGATCAAACAAGCGATGTGGTATAGTAATGAGATGTAAAAAATATTATGAACCTTATTTGAGTATTCTATATCAATTTTAGTATATTAAAAAGAGAGTACTCAACCTAGATATTAAGACAATTGTATTATAAGAAATGACTTTCTTGATTCAAGACATCACTACAAAAGGTGCATTATTATTAATATCTTTTAAAAATATCTAAGTCCCAAAATTATATTATTATTTTTCTAAAAAAAAACACACACGATGTATGAAGAGTTAATTAATCATTGTAGAAATGTATTAATCATTAATCATCCAATTGTAAATTTCATAATCCATATTTAATTTACTAAGTGTATTGTATATTGCTGAGAATCTCCGAGAGTAACGTGTTAATGTTAATTATCATTTGTACCGACCCTATATCATGTAAATTTGATAACTTATAGATCATTACTCATATTTGTTATTAATATGGCGTCTAAATATATAATTTTATTAATTATTATGTTTAAATAAATTTAAGCTATTTATTTGAATATTTTAAAATTATCACGACCCAACACACCGGGCCGTGCGGGCACCCACTCTAACACTTAAGTAGGAGAACCCTCATATCCCAATAGTAAAAACATGCGGAAATTTTAAGAAAATAGGAATAAATATAACACTATGATTTTATAAATAATGCCTTTAAACACACTATTTGTTAAACTCACAAGGTAATTTAAACAACTCCCAATGGATCTAGTCTAGATAGGTACAAGAGCTACTAAAAGTACAACTGGACAAGATAAATAAAAGACACAGCTCCCACCATGCGGAAGGAAGAGTAGAAGTTGCTAGAGATTTTCTTTGTCTTCACCTAATGAAACGTCACTAATCTTGCATCCAGACTATGACAAAAGACATAGCAAGAGTAGTATCAGTACAAAACACACGTATTGGTTGGCATCATCGGTCAACCCGAAACCCACCACATAACATAATTAAGAAACTAATTAGTAAGATCATGGAATAAACCACTCGCTTCTCTACCTTCACCCCTTTCATTGAAATACCTCTAATCACACTAGCATTCTAACTACTAATCCCCTTTTTAATCAACCCACTAACTGGATTCTTTATCATAGCTTAACCATTCTAAACACGTAAGAAATTCCCCAAGTACAACACCACCAAATCAACTAACCGTACATGTCCTACCTCACTTTCTCATCACGTTACCAACCATAGCCACATAATATAACGATTCTAGCTTTCTTAACACTAACCCAATCCCCTCTCCCCTAAGGTGAAATCCATCCAACAATTTCCTTTACATACACCATCTCTACTCTCGCCATTACAACCCACGAACAACCAACTATAAATTGCCATAGCACGAGTCCACTAAGTACAACATAAACAGACCAATACAATACTTTACTCACAAACATATATCAAGCATATATCAACAAGTACACGAACAACTTCATATTTTATATAGCACATCATTGGTACTCTCACGGAACCCAAGCTCAAACAGTTAGCATGCCGAAATGTGGCAACCGATCCCATTTTGATGCCGGAACGTGGCAACCGATCTCATAATTATGCCAGAACGTGGCAATCCGATCCAAGTTAGTTATGCCGAAACGTGGCAACCGATCCAAGTTAGTTATGCCGGAACGTGGCAACCGATCCCATTCACACACCACAATCACAATCACAAGTACATCATCAAGATCATACAATTAATTCATGATTTCATAGCATTCATCAATTATCTATCTCATTTACAACAAGTGTGATCAACATTGCAACATTCACACATATACATATAGCATAATAAAGCAAAAACAAGCATACATCACACAATCATAGAATCACAACCACCACCTACGAATTACTCCTCAGTCCCCATCACATATATAGAAATTACCCATACTCAGCCGTAATTCATCATTAGGATTTCTTATTAGGGTTTAATCATAATTCATCATAATTACTCAATCGCATCACCTCAATTATCGGATGTAACATACATTCATAAATCTAGTTTCACTCTTGATTTCATGCCCTCATTCTTGACCCAATGCACGAAAGTCTACACACAACCCTACCATTGATTTACATATATCACGTACTAAGCACAAATTTATAACTACTCAATTGTAAAAACCTAGCCTACCTAGGCACCAAACAGTTGTACGGAGTTTTGACTTTGCCGTGACGGCGAATTTGTCCAATAATCGGCAAGATTTCACTATCCTCACGCTAGAATTCTCCTTCTCCTTCCTTCCCAAGCTTAGAGCTGCTTTTCTGAGGTTTCTAGGGTGTTTTATGACTTATTTAGGTATTTTAGAAAGATGGAGAAAATAGGATTTCTCGTAATTTACATTATGTCTTGCCTCACCCGCTCTGGCGGCAACTTACCCCGCTGTTGCGCTGCCGCCCCAGCGGCATCTGACCTGCTCTAGCGAGTCAGTGGCCCAGACTTTTTCGTGGATTTTTTCCATTCCTAAATAACGATGGTTCGGGTCGTTACAATAGATACCAATTTACCCCTCGTTCATCCCCGAACGACTAGTGCATGGTCATCACAAGTTCTGATTTCGGGATACTCCCGACTACCGAATCGGTCCATCATGGAAACTACAACTAATCACGACCTTTTAGTTAAATTGGACATACGAAAAGGTACTATACTCCCAGACTAGGAGAGATTCAAACGAACACATGAAAATAGAACACATTTCAAACTACACAACCGGGACCGCTAGGGCGGCAGCTCTCCCGCTGTGGCAGGGCCGCTGTGGCGGGAGGTCTCTTGCTAGAGCAGGGGATCGGGGAATAGTATGAGGGAGAATGATGAATGGTTTCCTCATTTCTCCCTTTACTCCTTACAACCTCTCCCAAATCCTCTCGACTCAATCGCTCGGAGTCATCAATTTTAGGTAAAAATCTCATTTTCCTTTCACTCCTTACTTCATTACTCGATTAACAATTATTGCCTAACGATTAACTGAACACAATAGACGATTTCCGAGTAGTTATTTTGAATTTTTAATTAGGTTGCTAAATGTGTTAGAAAAACGTAGCATGGTTACTCCCCTTACGTCCGTAACGTTTACGCAACGTCCTGGGCGTAAGGATTTTGTAAAAATATAGGTAAATCGATACAATAACGGGTGGGGGAAGTTGAAAAGTTTTCTTGACATAAACTAGAAATTGGGCCCTATTTAGAGGTTATTTTGTTGAAATAAATGCTTATTCATGTTCTAGGATAGTTAATATATTCTGATTTGCTGAAATTCTGTTAGAAACGGGAATTTTGGGAGGAAAAGATGCCATTGTCGCACTTGGTGCTCGTCCCATAAAAAGGCCACTGTGGCGGCCTTCATCTCGCTATGGTGGGATGTGCCAGACTAGTAGCCTTACCCTTACCACAATTTTTTTCTCTTTTACAAATTTTCGTCCTACGCTAATAGTCCTATCTCATTCTAACTTATATTCCACTTATTGCAGGCTTCTAAATGGTAGGACAAAACAACAAACACTTGCCCTTCATTCAGTTCCCTGATGCCGCGAGTCGGGAAAGGCATCATGATTATTGCAACATGGGGTTCTGTTGTGAGAGGGGTTTTATGCTGAACAAGCTAGAGGAGAAGACATCTGCCTTTTATGCTCGGTTAGTAGAGTTCGAGTGGATTCCACTGACTGAGGCTCCCCCAGATGCACGAGCTAACTGGGTGCGGGAGTTCTATGCTATCCTTCCCATCGTCTGCTAGGATGACCCTAGTCCCACCATTTGCATTCAGGGAATTGACATCTCCCTGAATGCCACTACTATTAATGAGTCCCTAGAGGTACTGGAGGTCCCGAACCATGCTTTCGAGGACCGACTAAGTGAGATGGATCTGGAGTGGCTGAGAGACAGTCTTGTCGAGCCTACGCGCTGTGATCAGGTTTACTGGGCTACTATAGAGGGCATCACTAGTACGGACTGGTCACCTGATACTAAGAGGTGGCTACACTTGGTGTCTAGGAGGATCTACCCGTCGGGCAACCATACCGACATGACCTTTCCCCGGGCCTTTGTGGCGGCATGTGCTATACAGGGTATTTAGCTGAACGTGGGAGCACAGATCATCTCCGAATGGAAGATATTTTATCGGGGCAACAAAAAGGCCTTCTTCCTTCCAAGACTCATCACTGCCCTATGCAAGCGGGCAAGAGTGCCCTTATTTGATGCTGACGAGGTACTTTCTATGGATCCCCCCTAACCCTCTTTTGATTCTGATAGGTTATACTTCGAGGAGCAAGAGGAGGAGGACTGGTAGGGCTAGCAACAACAAGGCGGCCGTGGGTTCGGATGATGAGGACCCACTCTCAGGTGCACGGGTTGAGGAAGACTTATCGGCTGTCCGAGAGAGGATAGGGAGTGCCTACACTGAATTCACTCCGATCCCACCCAGCATAGCCTTGGAGGTCGAAATGCTCCGCTGCCAACTGTGCTAGGAGTGGAGAAAGGGTGTGGTCAGGGATCGCCTGATGCTGCAGATGTGGAAGACAGTCAAGGCCATATTCACCTGCGGTCCCCCGGGAAGGAACTTCCCCGACTCAAGCCACCGGACTTCAGGGATTTCTCTATGCTGAATGAGGCTTGGAATGGTGTGACACCCTAGAGGACTTCAATTCAGACTTTGAAACCACCCAACCCGAGAGTCCTTAATTAGCTTTCCATTTGCCCCTTTTTGGGCTTGTAAAATTAAGACAACTTGTTTTTACCTTTCGATATTTCTAAGTTTTCGTAGCACATGGATGCTTGGTTTTTGGCTGTCTGATGCATCCCTAAAATTAAGTCTGAAGATTTATAATCTCTTTACTTCAGTTGCTGAACACTTGTTTGGAGTTGCAGGGATTTGTTCGGATCCCATTAGAATTGACATTTTGAAGATATGGGAAAACAGGGGAGGCTGGGTGAGGTTCTGCCTCGCCCTGTCCCGCTCTGGCAGCACCGCTAAGGCGGGAAAGTCCCACCCCAGCGGCTCCGATGGGACCAGAACCCAGGCCAATAATTTCTGGGTTCTTCTCTCACCCTTCTATGATTTTCCCGGTTCCCCCTTTTTACCATTTAATCGAACTTCAAAATTTTCCCCACTAGGGTACATGATACTCGGCCATATCGTTATAAACAACTCAGAACCACAGTCCATACATCCCAGGATACACCCAAACATTACAACTTGCATAATTTACACTATTTAGCCAACACATTGCACATACCAAGGGTTCAAGTACACATATATAACCCATGAATTCACGCCCTTACACTTTAACAGGTTCATTTTTACATTCACTGTTAATTAAATCCAGACACACAACACCATGCCCTAAACTATGCCACACGCATCCACTATAACCCCTTCACTTCATCAGTAAATCCGACTCCTTAGAATACTTCCGCATACACAGTTATTTCACTGAACACGGAGTACACAATCACAGTTGATTCAAACAACAAAAGCTCATATTTACAGTTAATTCAACAATAAGTAACACATTCACAGTCATAAATCATGCATCACAACAATATCACTTTACTGGTTAGTTCGTCCCATAGATGACCATTACTGGCCATATATGCCTCTTATAGCCCCAAAAGGTAGATAACAATTGGAACCTTCCAGTTCCAATTAACTTGTTAGTGTCCCTTCGATCGTATCAATGACGTCTAGTTCACTTCGTTGAGATACCAATTGGAATCGGGAGATACCAATTGGACTCAACTCATACCACAAGCGACACTTCGCACTAAAGGAGAGAATGAGTGGAACGACTTCCTAGAATGCTCCCTAGCCTCTTGTAGATTAAATGTGGACGTTAACACACCAATCCACAAGAGTCTATTTCACATTTTTCTCTTGTACGGGGAGACCGGTAACCTAGGCTCTAATACCAATTTGTCATGACCCAACCCACCGGGCCATGTGGGCACCCACTCTAACACTTAAGTAGGAGAACCCTCATATCTCAATTGTAAAAACATGTGGAAATTTTAAGAAAATAGGAATAAATATAACACTATGATTTTATAAATAACGCCTTTAAACACATTATTTGTTAACTCACAAGGTAATTTAAACAACTCCCAATGGATCTAGTCTAGACAGGTACAAGAGCTACTAAAAGTACAACTGGACAAGATAAATAAAAGACACAGCTCCCACCATGCGGAAGGAAGAATAGAAGTTGCTAGAGATTTTCTTCGTCTTCACCTAATGAAACGTCACCAATCCTGCATCCACACTATGTCAAAAGACATAGCAAGAGTGGTATCAGTACAAAACACACGTACTGGTAGGCATCATCGGTCAACCCGATGCCCACCACATAACATAAGAAACCAACTAGTAAGATCATGGAATAAACCACTCACTTCTCCACCTTCACCCCTTTCATTAAAATACCTCTAATCACACTAGCATTCTAACTACTAACCCCCCTTTTAATCAACCCATTTACCGGATTCTTGATCATAACTTAACCATTCTAAACACGTAAGAAATTCCCCAAGTACAACACAACCAAATCAACTAACCGTACACGTCCTACCTTACTTCCTCATCACGTTACCAACCATAGCCACATAATACAACGATTCCAGCTTTCTTAACACTAACCCAATCTCCTTTCCCCCAAGGTGAAATCTATCCAACAATTTCCTTCACATACACTATCTCTACTCTCAGCATTACAACCCATGAATAATCAACTATAAATCGCCATAGCACGAGTCTACTAAGTACAAGATAAATAGACCAATACAATACTTTACTCAGAAATGTATATCAAGCATATATAGTATTGTCAACAAGTACATGAACAATGAACAACTTCACATTTTATATAACACATCATTAGTCCTCTCACGGAACCCAAGCTCAAATGGTTAGCATGCCGGAACGTGGCAACCGATCCCATTTTTTCCTCACAAATAAGACCAGAACTCCCCAAGGTAAGACACTTGGTCGAGTAAAACCCTTATCAAAGAGATCTTTCAACTACTTTTTTTGCTCTTTCAACTCTGATGTAGCCATTCTATATGGCGGATTAGATATTGGACGAGTACCAGGAAGAATATCTATACCGAAGTCTATCTCTCTCTCAAGAGGGACTCTGGGTAGATCATCAGGAAAGACTTCTGGAAGCTCACTCAAAACTGGAACTGACTCGATATGAGGTGTCTCAACACTAGAGTCATTAACTCGAACTAAGTGATAGACACAATCCTTGGAAACTAACCTTCTTGTCTTAAGGTACGAAATAAAACGACCCTTAGGCACTGCCGAACTACTCCTCCACACAAAGATCGGCTCATTAGGAAATTAGAACTAAACAACGTGATTTCTACAATCAATGGAGGCATAACATGCATGAAGTCAGTCCATACCAAGAATGACATCAAAATCTACCATGTCTAACTCAACTAAATCAGCCATGGTGCTCTTGTAATTGACGAAAATGGTACAATCACGATAGACTCGCTCAGCTAGAATTGACTCCCCAATAGGTGTAGAAACACAAAAGGGCTCACAAAGTTTCTCAGGAAGAACATCAAATTTCATTGCAACATAAGGGGTCACAAAATATAAACTCGCTCCTAGGTCTAGCAAAGCATACACATCAAGAGTAACGACTTTGATCATACTAGTGACAATATCTGGCGAATCCTCTTGCTCTTGGCAGCTAGTGATAGCATAAAGGCGGTTTGCTCCTTCGCCAGTACCTGAAGTAGCTCCTCTAGGTGCAGCCCTGTTTGGTGGAGCAACTGATGAAGACTGGGCTCTATTGCCCTGATTCCCATTACCTTGTCAGTTCTTAGGGCACTCTTTCATGAAGTGACCCTCTTGAAAATACTTGAAACAACTAGTGGAGCTATCACAACACTTACCTGGGTGGTTCCTACCACACTTAGCACATGCAGGAGCCTAATTGCCTTCTTGTGCCACACTACCCTGAGACTGTGCAGGTCTAGCTCTGAAATGCTGTGAATTCTCACTATTATACTCACCTTTGTTTCTGGGTGCAGGTGCACTAGCAGATGATAGAGCAGGTCCCTTTTGCTTCTAATGGAAGGAAGAATGGTTCGCATTACTCCTTTGCTTCCTAGACTCATTCCCTGTTTTAGCTTTCTTGTTTTTGAATTCCTCGCTATCCCCCAGCTTGTCCTTCTCAACCTGTTGCACATAAACCATCAACCTTGCTATATCCATGTACCCAATTAGCATAGCTACCTTGACCTCTTTGCTTGATAGACGAGACAACCTAGCAAAAAATAGACTCATCTTGCTCCTCATATCCGCAACCATCTCCGGAGCATATCGGGAAAGTTGGGTGAACTTTAAACTATACTCATGAACAATTAGCGAATCCTTCTTAAGGGTGAGGAATTCCCGTACCTTAGCTTATTTCAGTTCCTGAGGAAAGAAATGCCCTAAGAAAGCACTTTCGAACACAGCCTAACTCAAAATCGGTGCATCCTTAGCCCTACTCTTCTTCCACTGGTCAAACCAAGTCCTAGAAATACTCTTTAGTTGATATGCAGCTAGTTCCACTCGCTCAGCATAAGCAACATGCATAACCTCAAACACCTTTTGCAGTTCCTCAATGAAATTTTTTGGATCCTCAGGAGTGCTTTGACCAGTGAAGCTTGGAGGATTCATTCTCAAGAACTCACGGATCATCAAATTATCCACCTCTTCGTATCAAGCCCCTCTTTGTTGCCTAACCTGGTTAGTCACAACTTGACTTAGCATTCAGATTGCTTCCTGAAATTCAACATTGGTGACCTCTCCCTAGGGTTGCACTTCTGGCACATTAGGTACCCCTTGCTCCTCAACGTTCCTTCTAGCAGGACAACCTCGGACAGCTCTTCATGGAGGTATGATCAACTGAAAGACACGCACAAGCATGAATTAGAAATAAACTTTATAGAGATGAACTTTATCGCACGAAATGAGTATGAAATAAGTGAAGAAATTTCCTAAATGTCGTAGCCTCTTAGTTATAGATGTGGTGCGCTTCACACCGATAACTAAGAATCTACAGACACAGCTTCATAGATTCCCTATGACTCCTGAACTCTATGCTTTGATACAAAGTTTATCACGCCCCGAGCCTACACCCTGGGTGGGCCTGGCACTCGAGAACCATTGTTGGCCCCAAGCGATCCCTTAACCTGACTTAACTTATAGCGAAAGACTTAAAACATTAATACAAGGATTCAAATGCACCTTAAAACAATTGTCTCAAATAAACTTAGAACGTTTAAGGATAAACATTCGAATTAGGCAAAGTGGCAACTCAAGTCTTATAGCAAAACATCTTAAATACAAGACTAAAGGACTCATATCTAACTGTCTATGAAGCCTCTAAATACTAAGAGGGATGCCGGGATAAGACCCCTGATCATCCTAACAACTGACTAACAAAGCAATAAAAGGTAATCCTCCGGAAGCAAGGAGGCTCACGAACTGGCTCTGTGTGTTCAACTGGATCAACGAGACGCTGGATGCTGATCCTAGTTACCTGTATCTGCATCATTAAAATATGCTAGCCAAATGGCAGCAATACATTGAATGTACGAGCATGCGAGGGGAAAACTAAACCTGACATAAGCTTGAAAGGAATCTGAAAAGAGCACTTACCTTAATTTTACTCAACTCATGGATACTTGACTCAAATGCAAAGTAAAACAACAATAAAGGTGCAGTTTATACAAAGAATTTAAAACAGTAGGTGACAACTCAATGTGTTAAAGAAATACAACAACAACTCATTTTACATATAAAGTAATATAATATTGTGGGAGTTTCTCTAACCGACAACCATCACTATGAGCTAAAGTGATGATACAACATCTCGCCCACGCTACCAGAACTGTCCTATACCTTGCCATGATATATAATGACTCAACTAAGTGGATCCACTAATCTATGCTAAAAAAGAACTAAGGAATCCTCTAAAACGTATGACCCTTTCTTACCCACGATGGCTACACGATTTATGGAGACTTGAGTTATTATGAACTCATCCCCATATTGGTGCTCAATACTACTCCCAAAATATACTCAGCTCATATGTTTTTAAAAACAAAACTCTTTCTGCGATTTGAGATAATTACTCAAAAACTAGCTCAAGGGCTCTCTTGGAAATCGGTGTTTCCTCTCTTGTTTAAATGTGTAAACATTTGAACTCTTGGGAATACATAGTTCCTTTTAAATCTTTTGAAGAAATGAACTTTATTCTTACTCTTTACTCAACTCAAAACTCAAGCCTTAAAACAAAGTTAAAACATTTGTAAAGGACTGTTGGAAACTCTATGAACTCTCTTGACTTGACTCTTAACTTTCCTTGAATTGAATTATGGATTCAAGGTTCATGATCTCTTGTTTATGGATGATTCCATGATGTTTAGATGTACCTTAGAGTATAGAAATTAACTAGGAAACATAGGTACGTTGCTAGGGAACTCAAATGGAAAGAAGTGCGAAAAGGTAGAAGACCTGGTGACCCTGGCGCTCTGAGTGACGTGGGGCGCCAACCTTGAAACTTCAGCATCTGGGTTGAGATGCTCTAGATGGCGCAGCGCCCTAGAGCCCAAACTTCAGAGTTGCCTTTTGGGTGCTCTGAGAGGCACGGCGCCACAGCCCCCTCCCCGAAAAATTCCCAAATTTTCTTGCTCGTTTTTCAACTCTAAACCCCCTAAATTCAATTGGTTCTTTTCCCAAACACTTAGATTCGACTATATCACCAATACATGAAGGAATCTACTCAAAATCACACCTAATTTCATGACATTAGAGTACATATATATTGTTGTGGTATCATTAATATGTCTTGTTCAGAAATTACTCATTAGTCAATGATATTATAAGAGTATAAATATGCTCTTATAGTATCATTGGCTGAGTAATTTCTGAACAAGCAGCCTTAATGATATCAATCTGATTGGAAAAATCCTTTTGGCCAGAATTGTCACGACCTAGACCATCGTGTTTGACACTCACACTAACAATCCGGTGGGAGAACCACTACTACAACCCAAACCAAGCAATCAATCTAAAAACTAAGGCATATAAGTCAAATACTAAGGAAAGAAAATAGAGTTTCCATAAACTTTAACGAATGCAGAAGAATTAACCTATAACCTGAAAGTCAATGTACCAAAACTCTACTAACGACAAGTCTAAGAACAAGGGGTACAACCCCGAAACTAAACAGCACCTTAAACAAAAGTCTGAGTCCGAAAATAGTGAACTTAAACAAGGAAGATCCATGGCAGCCTGAAAGAACTAGCTCACCCTTGAATCCGATCACGCTCATGGTCACCCAGCTGAGGTCTATTAATAGCCACCTGAAGATGCCCTGTACTCAACAAAGAAAGAGCAAGTGCAATATCAATACACAACCACCGTGTATTGGTAGGATCACGCGGCTATCCTACTAAGTGTAACATACATTAGTCAATACAATAATATAATCACATGCATATATCGAACATATACGAACAATGAACAACTTCATGATTCTCACATATCACAGTTATATCAATTTAGAGCACCATACCATCTTCCAATATCAATCATCATTAGATATGAACGAACTTATTATAAGTAGATACACAACACAATTCAATGGTCCTCTCACGGAACCCAATTCAATGGTCATCTCATGGAACCTATATCCAAACAGTTAGCGTGCCAGAACGTGGCAATCCGATCCCACCGGAAGGGGGGGGGCGAGGTAGGAGGTACGGGTGGAGTTGGCGTAATAAATGGAAATTTTTATATTTGAAATATTTCCCAAAAAAGGATTTTCTTAAAAAAAATTTGATGGGAATGGCTTGGGTGGGGTGGCGGGGAGGGGAGGGGGTTAGAGGTAGGGGTGGCATAAAAAATGAAATTTTTTAAAATTTGAAATATTTTTCCAAAAACTATTTCCTCCATACCAAACACACCCTAAAATTATGAGTATCAATATATTAACAATTTTCATAAACTATATGAAGCAATATAGTCGATTGATCCATCTATAAATTAATTTTTATTACACTTAAAATTTGTGTTATAGGTGTTTAAAAACAAAAATAATGACCTACTTGATGAAAATTAGAATGAATCGTTCCATTCTTTACAAAGTGATAAAAGGATGAGAAAAAAAGTTATGACTTAATCTCTTGTCTTTATATTCATTAAAATAAGGAGAACAATTTACTATATTAAGCAAATAATTTTCTCTAAAGTAATTTATATACCTGATTAATGAATGTTTTACCTCAAATAAAGAGAACTTAAAATATTAATTAAAGTTAATATAATATATATATATATATATATATATATATTGCAGTAATAGTTACTATAATAATTTATATTGTAACATCTCACTAATTGAAAGAACTAGAAAGAGCTAGAATTAGAAAGAGTGATTTTTGGAAATAATAAAAAATCTGGAAATTTGACAAGAGTAAAGTTAAGAATGAGTTTTGGGTAAACTGCAAACAACCATAACTCCTAGCTCAAGATGAGTTAGGAGTGCTTCCAGATATTGTAGGAAAGATTTTGGAATAATCTTTCCAACGCCGCCAAGTTTGCATGATTCCGAGTTCTTATGAGGGAGATATGCCCATTTGAAGTTGGGCTGTCAAGATGAGGAAAGTCAAAAACGGATTTTAGAAGGGTATTTTGGTCTTTTCCATACCCAATTGATTTAATTCGTTTTTGGTAATTACTTAGGGGTCTAAACAGAATTAGATTAATTTACGCTTTCACAAAAGAGTTAGAGTTTTGAGAGGAGAGAAAAGAAGAGGAGAAAAGAGGAGAAGAAGCAAGGATTCATCGATTTCGTGGAGAATTCCTTGTGGATTTCGCGAAGGGTTAATCCCTACGAGGTATGCGAGTTCACATAGCTTTGGGTTTGTTCACCCATGTGCCAAACATGTTTTATTCTGTGTAATTTCGTCCTAAAAAGATTGAGTGTTTGATGTTCTTGAGTTGTATTCTTGAATTGCTTTCATTCTTGAATTTGGGATTAGATTGAGGAGTTCTTGAGAGTTTAAGATTGATTATTAGAGTTGCTTTGAGTTAGATTCTTGTGTATATGTTTTGGATACCTGAATCTAGGCGAATTGGGGCTAGAAAATGAAGAACGAAAAAGTCGGGCAAATCTGGCTACCATGTCCGCGATGCAGACCTGTTCCTCAGGATTGTCAAAATTTTCTCCGCATCGCGGAGTGGTCACGAACCGTTCTGCCTCAAAATTTATTTTGTGGCGGAATAATTAAATGCATCTCCGCGTTGCGGACTTACTTCTAGACAGTGATTTCTTGATCTTTTCTCATGTTTAACTATTTAAAAACACTCCTAAACATCATGAGATCGTTCCTATCACAAATCACAATCCTTGAATCCATAATTCAATTCAAGGAAAGTTAAGAGTCAAGTCAAGAGAGGTTAAGAGTCAAGTCAAGAGAAGTTCATAGAGTCTTCCAAAAGTCTTTTACAAATGTTTTAACTTTGTTTTAAGACTTGAGTTTTGAGATGAGTAAAGAGTAAATTTGAAGTTCATTTCTTCAAAAGAGTATAGTGGGACTATGTATTTCCAAAGAGTAAAATGTTTTCACATTTAAAAAAGAAAGGAAACCTTGATATCCAAATGACCCTTTGAGCTAGTTTTCAGTAAATGTTTTCACATTTAAAGAAGAAAGGAAACCTTGATTTCCAAAAGAGCCTTTGAGCTAGTTTTCAGTTAAAGAGTAAATGTATACACATTTGAGCAAGAAAAGGGAACATCGATTCCAAGAGATCTTTTAAGCTAAGTTTGGAGTAATTATCTCAAACTAAAGAAAGAAGTTACGTTTTTAAATATATGAGCTAGTAAATTTTGGGAGTAGTATTGAGCACCGATATGGGGGAGAGTTCAGATAACTAACAGCCCCTATAAACCATGTAGCCATCATGGGTAGAAAGGATCATACTCTTTAGATGACTCCTTAAGTGCTTTTTAGCATAGACTAGTGGATCTACTTAGTTAAGGCGTTCTATATGACGACAAAGTATAGGATAGTTCTGGCAGCATGGGCAAGACGTTGTATCACCACTTAGGCTCATAGTGGTGGTTGTCGGTTAGAGAAATTCCCACAGAAACTATATTACTTTCTTATGTGAGTAAAGTTGAGTTTGTTATTGCATTTTCTTTAACGAACTAAGTTGTTTTCTACTGTTTTAAAGGCTTTCTATATATTGCATGTGTTTTATTGCTTTATATTGAATTAAGTTATTCATGAGTTGAGTAAAGCCAAGGTAAGTGTTTCTTTCAGATTCTTTTCAAGTTTAAGTTATGTTTAGCATTCCAACTCGCATACTCGTACAATCAATATATTGATGCCGGTTAGCCTGCATCTTATTATGATGTAGACATAGGTAACCAGGATCAACATCCAGTGTCTCGTTGATCCAGTTGAGCACTCAGAGTCAGTTGGTGAGCCTCCTAGCTTTTCAGAGGATCCTTTTTATTGCTTTTCAGTAGTTAGTTCATTAGGATGTCGCGGGTCTTGTCCTGACATCTATCTCAGTTATTAGAGGCTTCATAGATAGACATTTAGTTAGTTCATTTGTCTTTATCTTGTTATTGACTTATGTTCAGTCTTGAGTTGCCACTTTGGCTAAGTTAAATGTTTATTTCTAAAACATTATGAGTTTAGTTTGAGACAATTGAGTTATATTGCATTTGAATTCTTTTCTTAATGCTTAAAGCCTTCCACTGAGTAAGTAAGTCAGGCCAAAGGTTCGCTTGGGGCCAACAATGGTTCTCGAGTGCCAACCACGTTCGGGATGTAGGCTCGGGGTGTGACAAACTTGGTATCAGAGCACAGAGTTCAAGAGTTCTAGGGAGTCTATAAAGCCGTGTCTGTAGAGTCCTAGTTATTAGTGTGAAGCTCACCACATCTATAATTATGAGGCTAACATTAGGAATTCTTTCACTTCTTTCATGCTCATTTCATGTGATATAGTGTATCTCTATAAACATCTCTTTCTAACTCGTGCTTACGCGTAATCGATTGTGAGCTGGCCTATGGTCAAGAGTGCTTCATGAGGCGTTTCTTTCCTCATGAGCAAAGAGAAGCAAATAGATGGTTGCTGACATGAGAAGCAAGATGTGTTTTTTCATGCTAATAGGTTACATGGGCATAGCAAGAATGATGATCCATGTGCAACAAGTTGAGGAGGACCAGCAGAAGGATAGAGAAGAGTTTAAGAATAAGAGGGTTAAGACATCAGGGAATGAATCGGGGCAGCAAAAGTATAAGTCAAACCGGTCTTCTTTATAACGTATGCAGAAAGGACCTGCTCCATCATCTGCTAGTGCACCTACACCAAGGAACAAATGTGAGTACAATAGTAAATATTCTCAGAACTTCAGAGCTAGACCTGCGCATTCGCAAGGTAATAAGGCACAAAGGGGTAGTAAGCCTCCTGCATGTGCCAAGTGTGGTAGGAACCACTCAGGGATGTGTTATGATTGCTCCACTGGTTGCTTCAAGTGTGGCCAAAATAGTTATTTTATGAGAGAGTGTCCAAAGAACAAGCAGGGAAATGGTAATGGGGGAAATAGAGCCCAATCGTCTTCAGTTGCTCCACCAGATAGAGTTGTATCTAGATAAGCTACTTCAGGGGCAGGTAGAGAACTAATTTATCTTTATGCTATCACTAGTCACCAAGAGCAAGATGATTCACTAGATGTTGTCACTAGTATGATCCAAGTCTTCAATTTTGATGTTCTTCCTGAGCAACTTCTCGAGTCCTTCAGTGTTTCTACACCTGTTGGTGAGTCTATTCTAGCAAAGAGAATCTATCGTGATTGCACCATTTTTCCCGTCAATCACAAGAGTACCATGGCTAACTTAATTGAGTTAGACATGATAGATTTTGATGTCATTCTAGGTATGGATTGGCTTCATGCCTGTTATGCATCAATAGATTGTAGAACTCGAGTAGTCAAGTTCCAATTTCCCAGTGAGCCAGTTATAGAGTGGAAGAGCAGTTCAGCAGTGCCTAAGGGTCGTTTCATTTCGTACCTTCAGGCGAGAAAGTAAGTTTTCAAGGGGTGTATCTATCACTTAGTCTGAGTTAATGACTATAGTGTTGAGATACCTCATATTCAGTCAGTTCCAATAGTAACAGAGTTTCCATAAGTCTTCACAGATGATCTTCCTGGAGTCCCTTCTAAGAGAGAGATAGACTTCAGTATAGATATTCTTGCAGATACTCATCCTATCTCTATTCCGCCATAAAAGATGGCACCGGCAGAGTTGAAAGAGTTAAAATAGCAGTTGAAAGATCTTTTAGGGAAAGGATTCATTCGACCAAGTATCTCACCTTGGGGAGCTCTAGTCCCATTTGTGAGAAAGAAAAATGGTTCCCTTAGAATGTGTATAGATTACTGTCAATTGAACAAGGTTACCATCAAGAATGAGTACCCTCTTCCGAGAATTGATGATCTCTTCGATCAACTTCAGGGTGCTTCTTGTTTCTCAAAAATAGACCTCAGATCAGGTTACCATCAATTGAAAGTAATGGAATGTGATATTCCAAAGATAGTGTTCAGGACCCGTTATGGTCATTATGAGTTTCTAGTCATGTCGTTCGGTTTAACTAATGCACCTATAGCGTTCATGGACCTTATGAATAGAGTATTCAAGCCTTATTTAGATATGTTTGTTATCGTGTTCATTGATGACATACTAATTTATTCGAGGAATGAGGAAGATCATGCTAGTCATCTCAGAGTAATTCTCCAAACTCTAAATGATAAGGAGTTATATGCTAAGTTCCCTAATGTGAGTTTTGGCTGGAGTCTGTGGCATTCTTGGGCCACATAGTTTTCGGTGATGGAATTAGAGTTGATACCCAGAAAATAGAGGCAGTGCAAAATTGGCCTAGACACACATCTCTAACTGATATTAGGAGTTTCTTGGGCTTGGCTGGATATTATAGAAGGTTTGTCGAGGGATTTTCATCTATTTCATCTCCTTTGACTAAGTTGACTCAGAAAATAGTGAAGTTTCAATGATCTGAAGCTTGTGAGAAAAACTTTCAGGAATTGAAAAAAAGGTTGACTACTGCCCCAGTATTGACCTTACCAGAAGGTACGCAAGTCTTTTTTGTATATGGTGATGCATCCAGAGTTGGTTTGGGTTGTGTGTTAATGCAGAATGGCAAAGTTATAGCGTATGCCTCCGGACAGTTTAAGGTTCACAAGAGGAATTACCCAAACCATGATATAGAGTTGGTTGTCGTAGTATTTGCTTTGAAAATATGGTGTCATTATCTTTGTGGTGTTCATGTGGATGTGTTCACCAAACACAAAAGTCTTTAGTATGTGTTTAGTTAGAAAAAGCTTAATCTCAGATAGAGAAGGTAGTTAGAGTTACTCAAAGATTATGACATAAGTATTCTTTATCACCCAGGTAAGGCTAGTGTTGTTGGTGATGCCTTGAGCGGGTTATCTATGGGTAGTACCGCCCATTTTGAGGAAGATAAGAAAGAGGTAGCAAAAGAGGTGCATAGACTTGCATGACTAGGAGTTCGACTAATGGATTCCATAGAAGTAGGAGTGGTGGTGATGAATGGGGCTAAGTCATCATTCGTGTCAGAAGTAAAACAGAAGTAAGACCAAGATCCTTTATTGTGTAAATTAAATGCAAGAGTTCATAAGCAAAAGTGATGGATTTTGAACAAGGGGGAGATGATGTTTTTAGGTATCAAGGTAGATTGTGTGATTGATTTCAAGGGTAATTGGGATGATCACCTACCTTTCATTGAGTTTGCTTACAACAATAGTTACCATTCTAGCATCCAGATGGCTCCTTACGAAGCTCTTTATGGGAGAAGATGTAGATCTCCTATTGGATGATTTGAAGTTGGTGAAGCTGGGTTAACAGGATCAGACTTAGTTCATCAAGCTATAGAGAAAGTGAAAGTTATTCAAGAGAGATTGAAAACAACCCATATTCGTCAGAAATCCTACACTGATGGTAGGAAGAGGGAGTTAGAGTTTGAAGTAGATGATTGAGTTAACTTGAAAGTTTCACCCATGAAGGGTGTTATGAGGTTTGGTAAGAAGGGGAAGCTTAGTCCCCGATATGTTGGTCCTTACAGAATTTCCAAGAGGATTGGCAAAGTAGCTTATGAGTTGGAGTTACCACAAAAGTTAGCCACGGTTCATCCAGTGTTTCACATCTCCATGTTGAAGAAGTGCATGTGAGATCCTTCACTTATCATACCAACTAAAGACATTGGTATCAAGGGTAGCTTATCTTATGAGGAGATTTCTCTTCAGATTCTAGATCGCCAAGTTCACAAGTTGAGAAGAAAAGAGATAGCATCATTCAAAATTCTTTAGAGGAACCAGTTGTTGAGGAAGCTACTTGGGAAGCTGAGGAATATATGAAGAAGAGATATCCACATCTCTTTGAATCCAGAGAAGTTCCAAATTAACGTATTAATCCTTTTCTTGGCTTTTATTTATAAGATTTGCATGTTGTAATTGCCTTGATTGTTAGCTGAATGTTAAATGTTACACCCTTAGCCTACTAAGAGTAGTATAATTCGAGGACGAATGTTCCCAAGGGGGGAGATATTGTAACATCTCGCTAATTGAAAGAACTAGAAAGAGTGATTCCTGGAAATAATAATAAATCTGGAAATTTGACAAGAGTTGAGTTAAGAATGAGTTTTGGGTCAAATTCAAATGACCATAACTCCTAGATCATGATGATTTAGGTGTGCTTCTAGATAGTGTAGGAAATACCTTGGTATTATCTTTCCAACGCTGCCGAGTTTGCACGATTCTGAGTTCGTATTAGGGAGATATGCCCATTTGAAGTTGGGTTGTCTTGATAAGGAAAGTCAACCGGATTTTAGAAGGGTATTTTGGTATTTTCCATACCCAATTGATTTAATTCATTTTTGGTAATTACTTAGGGGTCTAAACAGAATTAGATCAGTTAACGCTTTCACAAAAGAGTTAGGGTTTTGAGAGAAGAGAAAAGAAGAGGAGAAAAGAGTAGAAGAAGCAAGGATTCGTCGATTTCGTGGAGAATTGCTTGTGGATTTTGCCAAGGGTTAATCCCTACGAGGTATGTGAGTTCACACAGTGTTGGGTTCATTCACCCATGCACCAAACATGTTTTATTCAGAGTAATTTCATCCTAAAAAGATTGAGTATTTGATGTTGTAGAGTTGTATTCTTGAATTGCTTTCCTTTTTGAATTTGGGATGAGATTGAGGAGTTCTTGAGAGTTTAAGATTGATTATTAGAGTGCTTTTGAGTTAGATTCTTGTGTATATATTATGGGTACCTGAATCTAAAGAGATATGTAGAAAAAGAATCGAATCTAGGCGAATTGGGGCTAGAAAATGAAGAAGGAAATAGTCGGGCAAATCTGGGTACCAGTTCCGCATGGCGGACATGTTCCTCAGGATTGTCAAAATTTTCTCCGCATCGCGGAGTGGTCACGGACAGTTCTACCTCAAAATTTGTTTCGCGACCAAATAATTAAATGCATCTCTGCGTCGCGGACTTCCTTTTAGACTGATTTTTTTTTTATCTTTTCTCATGTTTAACTATTTAAAAACACCCCTAAACATCATGAGATCGTTCCTATCACAAATCACAATCCTTGAATCCATAATTCAATTCAAGGAAAGTTAAGAGTCTAGTCAAGAGAAGTTCATAGAGTCTTCTAAAAGTCTTTTATAAATGTTTTAACTTTGTTTTAAGACTGGAGTTATGAGATGAGTAAAAGAGTAAAGTTTGAAGTTCATTTCTTCAGAAAGTATAGTGGGACTATGTATTCCAAAAGAGTAAAATGTTTTCACATCTAAAGAAGAAAGGAAACCTTGATTTCCAAAAGAGCCTTTGAGCTAGTTTTCAGTTAAAGAGTAAATGTTTTCACATTTAAAAAAGATAGGAAACCTTGATTTCCAAAAGATCCTTTGAGCTAGTTTTCAGTTAAAGAGTAAATGTTTTCACATTTAAAAAAGATAGGAAACCTTGATTTCCAAAAGATCCTTTGAGCTAGTTTTCAGTTAAAGAGTAAATGTTTTCACATTTAAAAAAGATAGGAAACCTTGATTTCCAAAAGATCCTTTGAGCTAGTTTTCAGTTAAAGAGTAAATGTTTTCACATTTAAAAAAGATAGGAAACCTTGATTTCCAAAAGATCCTTTGAGCTAGTTTTCAGTTAAAGAGTAAATGTTTTCACATTTAAAAAAGATAGGAAACCTTGATTTCCAAAAGATCCTTTGAGCTAGTTTTCAGTTAAAGAGTAAATGTTTTCACATTTAAAAAAGATAGGAAACCTTGATTTCCAAAAGATCCTTTGAGCTAGTTTTCAGTTAAAGAGTAAATGT
>JAJOOF010002742.1:0-20962 GCA_029582545.1 Solanum lignicaule
GATTATACTTATTGCTTATGGTCATTTTAATTGCTTCCGCGACCAAGGATGTGTAATGATACGCTATGAGGCTTGTTTGGGGTTCCTTCGGGTTCCCCATTCGCCGGTCACGTCTAGGCCCTAGGCTTGGGTCGTGACACTCCGGAAGAAAGGAGGCTCACCAATAACTCTGAATGCTTAACTGCATCAATGAAGCGCTGGATGCTAATCCTAGTTACCTGTATCTGCATCATAAAAAGATGCAGGTCAAATTGCATCAGTACATTGAATGTACGAGCATGCGTGGGGAATACTAAACAAGACATAAACTTGAAAGGAAACTGAAAGAACAAACTTGGTCTCAACTTAACTCAACTAAAATGATCTCATTTCATATAAAGTAATATAAACAAGTGCAATATAAAGAAAAACTTTTTAAAACATAATGATAACTCTGTGAATTTAGAAATACCATTATAACTCTGTTTGTATGCAAAGATACAATATAAACTATGTTTGTATATGCAAATACAAATAATCTATGAATATAAGAATACAAAATACTTCTGCGGGAGTTTCTTTAACCAACAACCATCACGTAAGAGCTATTATGATGATACAGCGTTTTGCCTCACGCGCCAGGGCCATCTGACTACTAAGTGGATCCACTAGTCTATGCTAAAAAGAACTAAGGAATCATCTAAAGAGTATGACCCTTTTCTACCCATGGTGGCTACATGGTTTATGGGGGCTGGGAGTTGTCTGAACTCTCCCCCATATTGGTGCTCAATACTACTCCCAAAATCTAATACTAGCTCTTATGTTTAAATACATAACTTCTTTCTGTGGTTTGAGATAATTGCTCAAAAGTTAGCTCAAAGGCTTCTATTGGAAATCAAAGTTTCCTTTCTTGCTTGATTAAAAAAGTGTTTACTCTTTACTGAAAACTAGCTTAAAGGCTCTTTTGGAAATCGAAGTTTCCTTTCTTGTTTAAATGTAAGAACATTTTACTCCTTGGGAATACATAGTCCCAATATACTCTTTTGAAGAAATGAACTTCATATTTACTCTTTACTCAACTCAAAGCTCAAGTCTTAAAACAAAGTTAAAACGTTTGTAAAAGACTTTTGGAAAACTCTACGAACTTCTCTTGACTTGACTCTTAACTTTACTTGAATTGAATTATGGATTCAAAGATTGTGATTTGTGATAGGAAAGATATCATGATGTTTAGGAGTGTTTTTAGATAGTTAAACATGAGAAAATATCAAGAAATCACTATCTGAAAGTAAGTCCGCGACGCGGATATGCATTTAAATATTTGGTCATGAAATAAATTTTGAGGCAGAACGGTCTGTGACCACTCTGCGACGCGGAGAACATTTTTCAAATCCTGTGGAATATGTCCGCGACGCGGACCTGGTACCCAGATTTGCCTGACTTGTTCCTTCTTCATTTTCTAAGCCCAATTCGCCTAAATTCGATTCTTTTTCTCAATTCCTCTTTAGATTCGGATACCCAGCATATGTACAGAAGAATCTAATCAAACACAACTCTAAAATCAACCGTAAACTCTCAAGAACTCCTCAATCTTATCCCAAATTCAAGAACGAAAGCAATTAAAGAACACAACTCAAGAACATCAAAGTCTCAATCTTTTAGGACGAAAATGATACTGAAATAAACATGTTTGGGGCATGGGTGAACAAACCCAACTCTATGTGAACCCACATACCTCATAGGATTGAATTCTTAGCGAAATGCATAACCAAAATCGCAAGAACTTGACAAACCTTGAACTTTTCTTCTCCTTTCCTTCTCTTTTCTCTTCTCTCAAAGCCATAGTGTAATTTTCAATTGCGTAAACTGAACTAACTCAGTTTAGACCCCAAATAATTTACTAAAATCGTTTTTAATTAATTGGGTAATGAAAAGACCAAAATACCCCTTTAAAATCCGGTTTTAACTTTCCTTATCTAGACAACCCGACTTCAAATAAGAATATCTCCCTCATATGAACTCGAAATTGTGCAAACTTGGCTGCGTTGAAAAGATAGTTCAAAGATATTTCCTACGGTATCTTTAAGCACACCAAACGTATCCTGAACTAGGAGTTATGGTCATTTTATGTCGACCCAAAACTCATACTTAACTTAATTTTGTCAAATTTCCAGATTTTCATTCTTTCCAAAAATGACTCTTTCTAATTCTAGCTCTTTCTAGTTGTGGGGTGTTATAATAAATGTAGTAGTAGTAGTTCTTGTAAATTGTGTAATTGTATAATAGTAGGGCTCTAAGTATAGCAAGCCTAGGACAATGCAATTCACTCCTATATAAGGAGATGTACTCGACAGTTTAACATATCAATACAATCCTTGATTTCTTTCAGTCTTTAAGTGAGGATTATAAATGCTATCAGGGCTCATAAACTCTTCTTCTCGCCCAGTATTAAATCTAAAGTAACCACACACACTAGAAGAAAAGTGGAGATTACATAGGAATTTTTGTGGAGATTGTATACAAAAATTTAGTTTCCTATGGATTTTTCTACAATAAAATTCGATGGTAAAACCTTTGTAAATAATTATTTCCTACGAATTTTAAAATTCTAAAGTAATTTACCTAAGAATTCAAATTTCGCATGTAAATTACTTGCAAATTTTCTTGTAAAAATACCTCAAAATGTTTTGGTAAAAATTAACAAAAAAAAAAAGAAATTTTGTTACAATTTTTTTCGCAAGTAAAGCTAAATAAAATTATTCTAATAAATTTTCAAAAAAATTCTTGTAAGTAATATTTTTCCTGTACTCCCTCTATCCCTAATTACTTGTCCACTTTTGAGTTGACACACCTATTAAGAAAACAATAATTGATATAGTGACTTTACCATTTTACCATATTAATTAGGAAGTGGGTGAATTAAAAATTTAAGATTTTCAAAAAGTTCTACCTTTTTCAAAGTAATTAATTGAGGGTATAATAGGTAAAAAAATTTATTCTTTCTTGATTTGTCAAAATGGACAAGTAATTAGGGACAACTAAAAAAGGAAAAATGGACAAGTAATTAGAGACAGAGGGAGTAATTATTTTATTCACCCACCCATTATTAATCATTAATTGCACAACTTAGCATTTAATATCATTGTCCACCACTTAATCCTTGCCCCCTGCCCAGCAGGGGCATTATTAATTGCACAACTTAACATTTAAATCCATTGCCCACCACTTAATCCGTGCTCTTTTTTCTTCTTCTATTAGGTAAATTCTCCTTGAAATTACATTCTATTGATGTTCTTAGTCATAGTAGTATAAATGCTAAATTTTTTGTGTCTTCCTTCGATGTGGTACAAAAGGTACTTGTGACATTACACCAATTTTGATGTCTACATCCTATATGGCTTCGGGTGATTTGTTTTGTAAACTATTTATGGAATCCTCCGTAGAGTAGGGGGAGCAATACGTGAGGTCTCACCATTTTTTGCATATATTTTGAACATTTAGAAGTCATTTTTACAGGAATTAGACAGTTTTCTTAGTTTTTCGTCTGTGTTAGCCTATGAATATATTGGTGATATGACTTGGGACGATTTTTTTGCAAAACCTTTACCAAATTCTCCGTAGGGAGTTGAGGAAGTAGCACGTGAATGTCACACCCCGAGGCTACTCCCTGGACACGGACATGGGACGTAGGATCACGAGTGACCCCAAGCTAACCTTACTGGCATATCATATGCATACTAAATAAACTGAAGTAAAGAACTATTGTGTGTAAGCTAAATAATAAGATATACTGAAAATGATGGGGAATACCCATAATCTATCTAAATATATAAAGACTGAGAGTTTAACAACAACTGAAAAGTAAAACTCAAATGCTAAAGCTGAAACTAACGATGTCTGAAATAAAGCCTCTGCTGACTAGAAATGTTGGGACATGCTTGATGCTTATCGTGACCAACGACACTAACCTACGGTACGAGTGTCTATGACCGTCGATAATATAGTAACCCAACTAAAGGTTGGGGTCGTGTCCCAAAGGAGTGGTTTTCAGAATTAATAGAAAAATAAAATTAAGTTCTAACTAGTCGTAATTAAAGACATTAACGATTAAAAACATTGTAAATAAAAAGGGGTGACACAAAGGTGTCCAATATCAAATGGGGGTTTTTTCACAAGTAGTAAAAACAACAAAAATAACAAGAAAATCAAGTATGAGGACAAGTTCTTGAGGTGTAACCGCAATACAAGTTGAGATAAATCATTGGGTACATGCTTTCGATAGGAAATTTGCAAGATAATAGTGACTAGGCTAAGCTTTAGATGGAAATAAGTTCCCTTTCGGGCAACTTACCCCGTTACAAACGCGTTCCTCTCAGACACCCATTTGCCACATGAAAGTCAGCCTACGTCTTACCCCACTCACTCTCTCGAGCTGAGTGTTAGGATATGGGACTAGGGCACATTCTCTCGGGCTGAGCCTCATGTCGACCTACTCATTAGGCCATCAGTCTAATGGTCTTGGTTATGCGACCTCCCTCTCAGGCAAGCCGAAAACACATAGGTGGTTTTGTATTTGCAACTACAAACCCATTAAATTAAACCACAATCACTAGGTGAGATCACCATTAAAATACATCTAACCTATCAGCAAGCAAGACCCAACAACAATATCAACACATATTTGCTAAATCACACCCCAAGAATGGGGATTCTTAGCCACATATCAAGCAATAACAAAATACACCTAAAATGATACTAAAATCAAATGGGTATAAGGAATTAAACCTTGATTTAAGCAAAGGAAGAAGAACGGAGAAGACCCACTTTCAACTTGGGGAAGATGAAATCATTCGTTCTTCAAGTCTCGCAAAAAATCCTCTCCAAACTTGAGACAAAATATCCAAAAAAGCACTATTCTATTGTGAAAATTAAAATGAATGTTCGACTCTTAAAAATTAATAACAAGCTTAGTATTTATAGACTTCAGAAAAATAGTGTTGGCGGATCTTTCGGCGAGGTTAGTCGAAATCGCCGATTAAATCGGTGATTCGCCTTTTGGTGTAGTTCGTCGCTGTCTTGCACTAGCCTTCAGCATCGTCGTGTTCTATGTCGTTGGGCGACATAGCACTGCTTCGCGGAACTATTCGGCGACACGCCGACTGCTCCTTTCATCGCCTTTTGATCCTGCTCCTTCAAGGCTTCGCATACTAGAACAAAGGGAGGAGTGTGTCCCTTCGGCGAATCTCCAAGTGTGCTTGGCGATGCTCAGGCTTCTGCTTCTTCGTTCTTTTCAGCCCTTTTGTTCCTTTTTGTGCCTAAGTGTCCATGCTTCCACTAAAACTTCAAATACCTAAAACTTAAGTGTTTTCATCATATATTTAGGATAAATAAGCATTTGAGGACACTGTTTCTATTAATATAAAGCCCTAAATGAGTCCAATTTGTGGACTCATAACACTCCCAACTTAAACTTTTGCTTGTCCTCAAGCAAGTTCAAGTTCAACCTTTCAAAAATGATGTCTCAAATAGTGCTACACAACACTAAATCATAAACATACACAACAAAAATCAAATTGCTCGTGCAAAGATCAACTGTGTACTCAAAGATTCAAGTTGTGACACACCATTACCAAAGATTCTCATGCTCGCAATACTTGCTACTTGTGCAAGTTCAAGCTCAACAAAAAGTATCCAAATACTCTCACATAAAGAATGATTCCATATTCACACACAGAGGTTAATCAATTCAATATCAGGAATCAAATGCAACGCTCACACTAAAAAAGAGGAACATAATGCATGTTTTCACCCATAGGCTTGCCCTTATTTTCCAATTAATCTTCGGTTCGACTCACTCAAGATCAAAAAGGTCTTTCTAAGGCTTGTAATGGAGCTGAGTGCAAAGGTATGGTCATTTAGGCTCAGTCACTTTTCATTCTCGTGAGATGTGGTGTTCTAAAGGCATTCCCTTCTTTATGTTTATCAATTCTTTTTCTAGTGCTTCTAAGTCATCTTTTTATTCACCTCCATGGATTGCTTGGAAACCCGATTTCTTTAGTACTTTATTCCACTTTTTTCCCCTGAAGGGTTTCCATTGTTTTGTAACACCAGGGGTTAAGGGGGACTTTTCTTGCACTTCTTGACTTCTCCTTTTCCTTGTTATCATACCCCGAACTTAGGATTTTGGCCTAAGTTGGCTATTCGCTAAACCACAAATCAAGAGGATTATAGGTAGTGGGTCAAGTAAGGTCTAGGGATTCATCAAGGTTCTTCCAAAGAAAGGTAAGGCTCAAAGGGTGTTCAAAAGAGTTTCACACGCTCACGGGTAGGCCACAAAAGAGGTATATGTCAAATTTGGCTTACACTCTTTAAAGTTGCCTAAGATCATTTCAAGAGCACACCTATCTAAATCAATTAGACTAACAAGGAAAATTCAAGATTTATTCATGCAAGGTTCAAAGTAAGCTCATCACATAAGACATCGACACTTAAGTCAAACAAGACTACACACTTTTGCTAGTGTGCAACGGTCATTATAAGAGAATCAATTTGATAAATGGCTAATCACAACGAGATGCAAAGAGTTTACATATTGTCTATGCAACTTCATTTGGCCTCATCGTAGCCGTACATTCATTTTCGTTCAATTGTAAGCACTATTGAAGTCATCAGTATTGATCAAAACCGAGACTCAAATTTTGCGAAAGAACAACCACATTCAACACATGAGGGGTGAAAAAAATATGTGAAAAATTCAAAAAATTTTGGAAGGGTCAAACTCATTTTGCAACAATTAAAATTAATGGAAATGGAGCCACAAGCTAAAACATCTACAGAAAGCAGTATTAGCACAATTTAAAACAGAACAACTCAAATATCAACACAAAATACGAACATCAAATAGCACACAAAAGGTGGGAATCACCCCACCACACATAAAAACAATTTTTCGTCAAATGCAAATAAAATTAACTAAGATTTTAAAGATAACAAAGAACAAAGAGGGAGGTAAAGAGGGGATATTGGATAATAGGTCGCTTCATCTGTCTGGGCATCAGTACCAGGAGTGACCACCAGAAGGACCAACTCCACTAGATCTAGCGGAGACTTTGCCAAAGAAGCTTGCACAGCAGTATCTATCATAATTTATTCCATCTCAGTCAAGTCTTCATCTGCAGCTCCATCAATCCCTTCATGTGTCTCTTCATCACTCTTTGCTTCTGACTCATGGTCGTCTATCTGCTTCGCTCTGCCCCCATGTCCATTGATCTTCTAAGGCAATGCAGGCATGTCTGGCATCTCCACTGTTCCAAAGACCATGGACACATCGGTGGCCTTTAGGTGGTCTACATCTTTTCGTAGTTCAGTAATGGCAACTTTTAAAGCTGTCAACTTCTCTGTGGGCCCTTGGTTGTGCTCACACACCACTATTCTGGCTGCTAGGGCATCAATGGTAGTGCTCAGAGGTGTCATAGCATCAGTTAAGGCAATCCAAATCATTCCTGGAACAGAGGCCTCTAGGCTCGCAGCTCAACGATCAGCAGAAAGAGCCAGCTAACCCATCTGGAGTAGGGATGCCTGGGTGAGTGAAAGTCGGCAATCAGCAATAACAGTGGTGGGTCTTGGCGATCGTACGACATCAGAAAAGCCTGGAGAATCAGTGGGAGTAACAGTGGAAATGGATATACCTGAAGGCCCAGGGGTCAGAGTAGACAGAGGTGCTTCTACAGGCGATGATTTTGTGTTTACTAGCTCCATCGATGCTACCTTTCTCCTTAAGATACTCGGCTTCAATATTCCGGATATTAGTAGAGGCTATGGGCATCACTTTTACATCCTTTTTGACATCTCGAGGCACCTGGGCTTGTTTGCATAATTATGTGATCAAGACTGGAAATGGAAGTGAGGTTTGACTCTGTCTTGCACACATGAGTATTTCTGAAGCAATGATTGTACCAAGTTTATTTGAGTCTCCTCTATGATACAACCCAGGAAAGCTGCCTTGGCAAGGCGAATGATCGACTCATTTTGGGATGACATAATTGTGCTGCTGATAACACCGAAATAGAACCTTGCAACTATGTTTAGTTCTTTCTTTTCAATCGAAACTCCTTCCGCCACCCACTTTGGAATTTCATCTGCAATTAGTGGGGCTAACCACTCTTTCATCTCATCCAACTTATTTGTTCTGATCATGTACTGGCAGTGATCCCCAATAGTTGTGGGCATGCCCAAGACTGCATTGATTTCCTCATTATCACACTTCACCCTCCTGCCTCTGACAACCACATAGCTAACTTCTTTGAAGGCTGCTGCTAGTTGCTTTTGCTGGAGTATTAGTGCACTATATGCATTGTAGAACTCTCTTACCCAGTTTGGAATATAAGGGCCACGGGGTTTTATGAAGATTTGGAACTTGTGGTATCTCAGACCCTCCATTATCTCTGGGTATCTATCAATAACCCCATCTATGGAAAGTCGTTTCTCCTCAATGATCGTTCTCAGACCTTCCGTCTTTGATCTATTCGTTGATCCATGTTGGGGACCTTGTACTGGAGCTCACTCAAGAATGGGATGGCAGTGGTCCGCCGGCAAGCTCATTCTGATCTTGGACGCAGTACATTGGAATCCTGAAGCACCACCACAAACGCTATCGCACGTCCACGTGCGGTGCGGTAAGGCACCACCCTGTTGTGCCAACACCCAACTCCGGCGTGTGTGCCTATTTCTTTCTCTTAACTCAGAAGTTATTTTTTTTATTTTTTAGTAAGATAGTAGTGGATCGAGAAGGCAAAGCTTAAAGGGCGAAAGTGATCTACCTACCCTCTCTTGTTTCAGGTATTCCACTCGTTCTCAAAGTATATAGGTGCCAGCACTAATGCTTGCTCTAGAATTGGAGGAGTTGGAGTGGTGGATTGACTATTCTGATCTGATATGGATCATGTATCATTTTGTATCGTAATTCAGCCCTCCTTGCCTCTGTCTGGTAGTCTTCGTCAGACCCCGCACTCTCACTGTTATATGTGGGTGGCTCAGCGGTGTATAAGCTTTTGCTGTCAGAGCCTGCGTTGGATAACTCGAGGACTTTGCTCTTCCCCATGCTTTCTGAAGTTGTGGCGGCATTGCCCCTAGGTGGAGGTGCATTTTCACTGATTACAATTCCTTTCTCCCTTTCTCTGGTCGTTTGTTTGGACATATCTATAAAATGTTAGAGAGAATAGTTAGTAAATACACTGTAGCACAAAATTGCAGACAGACTAGCCGATCTACTCAGCGAATTGCCAAACCTCTTTGGCGATCATGCATATGCCCGCCGAAGGTTACAGATCCCACAACACTTAAGATGTGAAATTAAGGGCGATTTAGGGTTAGTAGGCGAACCGTCGAGTGATTCAGCGAGCTCAACTCAACTCACCGACTGACTTAGCGTGCCTGAGACTCAACTCAATTCTCAAAATTGATAGTACAAACCCTAAAAAAAAAATTAAACTATGCATTAATGAAATTCAGTCCCAGACCCATAGCACCCAATCATGGTCAACACCCATTATGCATAGCTCACCACATTTAGTTTTAAGGTAAGCTGAGTGAAAAAGGAATTCGGACAGTAAGAACAATTAGACCCCAATTTACAAATCAGAAGCAGGCATTCGAAAATTTCTACTCATATCAGAGAGATCTAACATGCATTAATGGACACCTAGATTGCAGATGAGGTTGAACTCTTCAAAAGCGAACGGGGTTTTTCAGAAACTAACCTTTTTGTTGAGTAAACAAAATTGTAATGCTAGGTGGCAACGAAAATCCGAGTTCCAAGCGCTAATCCATGACTAAAGTACTAATTTAAGGTGAGAAAATGTAAATTACCACCTTGGTGTGAAGTTATGGAGTTTGAAAGTGAGAAAGATTGAATAAGTGTGATTGTTGGCAATATACGAAGTTTAATTTGTGTCCATTTGGCAACGTTAGTTGCACTCACCAAGCTACTTGGTGATTCGCTGAGTGGTCATTTATCCCTCCATTTCTGTAAAGCATCAGTTTCTTGGGGATCAGGTTGGCAGGCCGAGTCGAAATCGCCAAACAGGTTGGGGATATGCCGACTACTTTTTGAGTTCGCCGAATTTTCATGCTCTATATAGCACTTGCATTGAGCCAAATGGCGAATCCAGTCAGGGTCGCTGACCTACTTGGCAGTTTGCGGAATGGACTTCTGCTCGCCAATCTTCACTTTTCTGCAATTCCTTCACTTTAACCTACAACATCAACGCACCATTATTCATAAAAGAAAAAACCTAGTCATTTACAACCTTGGGTTACCTCCCAAGAAGTGCCTTATTTACCGTCGTGGCACGACACAAGTCATTGTTCAAGTTTCATTGTTGGGGTTGGCCATGTCCTCATTAGGCCACCCCCTGTTTCACTGCGGTAGAGTTGAAGCAACGCATGACTCATCAGGTCCTCGAGCAGTTGGACAGATTTAGAATGAGACCAAATAGTTCGTTTCATTCCTTCGATGTCTTCTTTCAATCCCTCCAGCTCTTTGTCTTGCTCGGTCACCTTGCGGAGGATCATTAAGAGCATTCCCTCGATGCGTTTGATCTCCTTGTTCTTATTATTTATTCTATTATGAGGGGGAATGTATTTATTCTTCCTTTTGCAATGAGCTTCTACCTTCACCATATTTCTTTTTAACTCAACCATTTGAGTCATTAGTGCGGTCATGAAGAAATCCTTTTCAATCTCTTGGCTCATTTTAGCCATATTGTCAAGCAGTTGGACTGCTATTGTGTATGGCTGCATTAATGTCCCACCAGAAAGGAGTTGGTCGACCAACATCTTGTTTCTGGGGCCAAGACTTCGGTAGAAGCAATCAAGGAGGATCGTACCGAGAATTCCATGAGTGGGGAATTGAGTTAGCAGTTCATTGTATCTTGCCCATGTCTCATGGATCCGCTCATCCTCCAATTGCTTGAAGGTTAGGATACGATCCCAATAGATCATTACCTCTAATGGAGGAAATTCCATTAGCCCCCAAAGATTTCTTGCCATGCCTGCTTCCACTGTTTAGATTCAGACAAATCACAAAACAAAACTAAGAATTAAATTAGTAAACTACAACTAAGAAGAACAAAAATTCTACTAATCTAAAAATTCTCAAATAACACCACTCCCCGGCAGCGGCGCCATTTCTGATGCTTATCATGACAAACGACACTAACCTACGGTACGAGTATATACGATCATCGATAATATAGTAACCCAACTAAAGGTTGGGGTCGTGTCCCAAGGGAGTGGTTTTGAGAATTAATAGAAAAATAAAATTAAGTTCTAACTAGTCGTAGCTAAAGATATTAACGATTAAAAACATTGTAAATAAAAAGGGGTGACACAAATATGTCAAATATCAAATGGGGGTTTTGTCACAAGTAGTGAAAACAACAAAAACAACAACAAAATCAAGTATGGGGACAAGTTCTTGGGGTGTGACCGCAATACAAGTTGAGATAAATCGTTGGGTACATGTTTTCGATAGGAAATTTGCAAGATAATAGTGACTAGGCTAAGCTTTAGATGGAAATAAGTTCCCTCTCGGGCAACTTACCCCGTTTCAAATGCATTCCACTCGGACACCCATTTGCCGCATGAAGGCCAGCCTACGCCATACCCCACTCACTCTCTCGAGCTGAGTGTTAGGATATGGGACTAGGGCTCACCCTTTCGGGCTGAACCTCATGTCGACCCACTCCTTAGGTCATCAGTCTAGCAGTCTTGGTTTCGCAACCTCCCTTTTGGGCAAGCCGATAACACATAGGTGGTTTTGTATTTGCAACTATAAACCCATTAAATTAAACCACAACCACTAGGTGAAATCACCATTAAAATACATCTAACCTATCAAAAAGCAAGACCCAACAACAATATCAACATATATTTGCTAAATCACACCCCAATAATGGGGATTCTTAGCCACATATCAAGCAATAACAAAATACACCTAAAATGATACTAAAATCAAATGGGTATAAGGAATTAAACCTTGGTATACGCAAAGGAAGAAGAAAGGAGAAGACACACTTCTAACTTGGGGAAAATGAAATCTTTCTTTCTTCAAGTCTCCCAAAAAATCTCTCCAAACTTGAGAGAAAATATCCAAAAAAGTACTATTCTATTGTGAAAATTAAAATAAATATCCGACTCTGAAAAATTAATAACAAGTTTAGTATTTATAGACTTCAAAAAATAGTGCTGGTGGATCTTTCGGCGAGGTTAGTCAGAATCGCCGATTAACTCTGCGATTCGCCCTTTGGTGTAGTTCGTCACTGTCTTGTACTAGCCTTCAGCATCGACGTGTTCTGTGTCATTGGGCGACATAGATATACTTCGCGGAACTATTCGGCGATAGACCGACTGCTCCTTTCATCGCCTTTTTGATCCTGCTCCTCTAGGGCTTCGCGTACTGGAACAAAGGGCAGAGTGTGTCCCTTCGGTGAATTGCTAAGTTTGCTTGGCGATGCTCAAGCTTTAGCTTCTTCGTTCTTTTCAACCTTTTTGTTCCTTTTTGCGCCTAAGTGTCCATTCTTCCACTAAAAATTCAAATAACTAAAACTAAAGTGTTTTCATTAGATATTTAAAATAAATAAGAATTTGATGACATTGTTTCTATTAAAATAAAGCCCTAAATGAGTCCAATTTGTGGACTCATCAATGCCCCAACTAGATCTAGCGAAACTAAAACTAAAACTAGAAGCAGGAAAGATAATCATGTCACTAGTCCTCGAAGAATGAGGACTCACCACTAATGTTGCTGAACTGAAGATCGGGAACCGATCTATATGTGATCTAACTGCTGGGGACCTGAACCTATATCACGAGAAGATGTAGCGCAGAGTATACATCAGTACTTAAAAGGTACTGAGCATGCAGGATCGAGTAAAGCTGAACAATAACATAACTGAACAAGCAATAAAGCAATAATATAATTTGAACATGATAAAGAATACTGGAAATACTCTACATGGCTAAACTTAATGCAATGACTAAGTTATAATATGCTGAGACCGAAAACTGAACTATATTGATACCATGGTCAATGCAATAAAATCTAACTGAACTATGGGAGCTACTAATAATCGACATAAAACCACACGAGCTAAATGTGGAGTACGATGTATACGCTCCATCGAGAGGACCCAACATACCCTGCCAGAGGTATAGAGGCATGCTTGCGTGATCACTAAAATGATGCCCACAGAGGAGCCTTATAACTTATGGGGGCACGTAGTTTTGGGACTTGGGAGTGAATGACCCTAGTCAACTCGGTATTAATCCTCTCCCAATTGATTAAGTAATTAATAAATTATAACTGAAGTTCTGTAATACTGGATAGCTCAAAATACTGACATTCAAACTAAGAATGAAACATTAATATACTGATAATAATGCATTCGAAAACTGAGGCATGTTAATGTATAACTAAATTTTTCTGACCTAGCATGTGTAATTCATGAACTAAGAGAACTACATAGCTAGGGTTCTGGGTTTATGCATGAATCTGGGAAAAAACGATACTACAACATGATACTATGATTTGGATCATTCTAACAGCTAAAACCCAACAATTTCTAACATTCAAAAAACCTTAGGTCTAGCTAATATTAAGGGAATCAAGATTCTGACTGAAATCTAGGGACCTAATGGGTGAAAGGAGCCCACTAGTGAAATCCCACATACCTGTTGAAGAATTCCACGGATAAATCTTTCGATATTGGGGCTGGAACTGATGAAGCTCACTACATTCTCAGGAAGGGTATTTCTCACCTCTTTCTCCTCTTTAGCTCTAATTTTTCTAAGTTTTGGTGAATGATCTGACTTAGGTAGGTTCTAGTTATGTTTTTAGGCTAAAACTGATTAAAACCATGTAGTTTAGAGGTTAAACGACGTAGTTTAGGGGTCCAACGCACAAGGAAAAGACCAAAAACCCCATGACTTAACTACTATCAGGGCCGCCTACGGACTAGACCGACAGACCGTGGTTCGGCCAACGGTTCGTGCTGGTCGACCGTAGGTCAGCTTCAGAGGAGGGCTTATGAGGGTCTGATCCAAGGACACGGACCACGGTCTGTGACCTGACCTACGATTCGTAGGTCCGGCTGTGTGTCGACACTTGGCCAAATTTTTTGGAGGGTCTGGGAAAAGGGCCATAGGTGGTGCACCATGGACCTGTAGAATGGATCGTGGGTCTTCCTACGGTCCGTGGGTCGGATCTTAGCCAATTTTGTGGGCTACTTTTGCGGAGGGGTTGTTGGTGGCGTCCACGGATCACCAGCACGGGCCGTGGGTCACCCTATGGTCCGTGGGTGGCAACCGTGGGTTGCACCTGTAAACACTAAAAATCTGCAATTTGGTAGTTCTAGCATACGAGGTGTTACATTATCTCCCCTTAGGAACATTCATCCTCGAATGAAGACTAAACTAGCTGAAATGGAGGGAGAGAGCTGCAAACTCTACTACTAAAGACTGGAAACTGATTTCTAAGTGAACTAAGTTCCAAGAACATGCAACTATGCATAAAATGCAAATTCAACTGAAGGAACATGATGCTAAGATTGAAACTGCACAGGAATGACTGAAAAACTAAAGAGGAACTATTACCTTAAGCTGGAATGGAATCGGAAGGAAAGAGATCAGGATACTTGGCCTTCATGGCTGCTTCTGCTTTCGAAGTAACTCCCTCTACGGACTGACTCCTCCACAAAACCTTGACTGAAGCGACTTTTTTATTTCTCAACCTTTGAACCTAATGATCGAGAATCTCAACTGGTACCTCTTCATAAGTGAGACTATCTTTCACAGCCACACTTTCCAAAGGCACAATAGGCGCTGGGTCACCTACACACTTCTTCAACAACGAAATGTGAAAGACCGGATGCACATCTGCTAGTTCTGTTGGTAACTCTAACTCATAAGCCACTTTACCAACCCTTTTCAAGATCTTGTAAGAGTCTACATATCTAGGACTTATCTTTCCTTTCTTGCCAAATATAATCACCCCTTTCTTAGGTGACACTTTCAGGAAAACCAAATCATCAACTTAGAACTCTAGTTCCCTTCTCCTTACATCTGCATAGGATTTCTGGTGACTTTGGACTTTCTTATGTCTATCTCTAATGAGTTGCACCTTCTTCATAGCATCATGAACTAAATCAGGCCCTATCAAGGCTGCTTCACCTACTTTAAACCAACCAACTGGAGACCTACATTTGTGCCATACAATGCCTCATAAGGGGCCATCTGAATGCTTGAATGGTAACTATTATTATAGGCGAACTCTATAAGAGGAAGGTGATCATCCCAACTATCCTTGAAATCGATCACACAATCTCTCAACATGTCCTCTAAGGTTTGAATGGTACGCTCTGCCTGTCTATCCGTCTGTGGATGAAACGTTGTGCTAAGATTAACCTGAGTACCAAGACCTTTCTAAAACAACTTCTAGAAATGAGAGGTAAACTAAGGACCTCTATCTAAGATGATAGAAAAAAGGAACCCCATGCAACCTAACTATCTCTTTAATGTAGAGCTTGGCATAGTCCTCCGCCGAATCTGTAGTCTTGACAGCTGAAAAGTGTGCAGACTTAGTAACTCTATCAACAATTACCCAAATGGAGTCATGCTGTCTACGAGTACGAGGTAAACCTGTGATGAAGTCCATGTTGATCACTTTCCACTTCCAAGTAGAAATATTGATCTCTTGAGTCATACCTCCTAGTTTCTGATGTTCTACCTTCACTTGTTGGCAATTAGGGCACTTAGCCACAAAATCCACTATATCCCTTTTCATACCATTCCACCAAAAGACTTCCCGCAGATCACGGTACATCTTAGTGGCACCTGGATGAATAAAATATCTGGAGTTATGGGCTTCTACAAGAATCTGTTGTCTCAACTCACCCACCTTAGGAACACATAATCGACCCTGATAACGAAGCACACCATCTCCCCCTTGGGAGAAAACCTCAACTCTCTGCTGATGGACTGCACCCTTTAGTTGAAGAAATATCGGATCACTGTCTTGCTTATCTTTAACCTCCACTACCAATGCAGATTTTGACCCATTCTGAACTGTTACACCACCATCTGATATGCTCTTAAGACGAGATCCTAAGAAAGCAAGCCTGTGAACATCCCTTGCTATTTCATTTATTTCATCCTCTACATGTGTCACACTACCCATCGATAGTCTGCTAAGAGTATCTGCTATTGCATTAGCCTTACCAGGATGGTAATGCAAACTCATATCATAATCCTTGAGAAACTCAAGCCATCTCCTCTGGTGAAGATTCAACTCTTTTTGGGTGAACACATATTGAAGGCTCTTTTGGTCTGTGAACACATCTACGTGAACACCATACAAGTAATGTCTCCAAATCTTAAATGCAAACACCACTGCTTCTAGCTCGAGGTCATGAGTTGGATAGTTCTTCTCATGCACCTTAAGCTGTCTAGAAGCATATGATATAACCTTACCTTGTTGCATTAACACACAACCTAGGCCGACTCTGAATACATCACAATAGATAACATAACCGTCTGAACCCTCTGATAGAGTCAAAACAGGAGTTGTAGTCAACCTAGTTTTCAATTCTGTGAAGGTTTTCTCACAATCATTTGACCACTGAAACTTAACTTTTTATAGAGTCAACTTAATCAATGGAGAGGTTATAGATTAAAATTACTCCATGAACCTTCTATAATAACCCGCTAGACCCAAGAAACTTCAGATATCTTTAGGAGAGGTAGGTCTGGGCCATTGCTTCACTGCTTCTATTTTCTGAGAATCCACTCAGAATCCCTTCACTAGACATAATATGCCCAAGGAAAGCAACTGACTTCAACCAAAACTCGCATTTGCTAAACTTAGCAAATAATTGGCGATCTTTGAGAGTTTGCAGAACAACCCTCGAATGATTCACATGTTCTTCCTCATTCCTAGAGTAAATGAGGATATCATCAATAAAGACGATAACGAACAAGTCCAAATACTGCTTGAACACTCTGTTCATCAAATCCATAAAAGATGCAGGAGCATTGGTTAGTCCAAATGACATACTACAAATTCATAATGACTATGCCGAGTTCTAAAGGCTGTCTTCAGAATGTCACTATCTCTGACTCTGAGTTGATGATAACCGGATCTGAGGTCTATCTTTGAGAAATGACTAGAACACTGAAGTTGGTTAAATAAGTCATCAATTTTGGGGATGGATACTTATTCTTGATTGTGTCTTTGTTCAATTGCCTATAATCGATGCACATTATGAGAGAACCATCTTTCTTCTTCATGAACAACACTGGTGCACCCCATGGGGAAATACTAGGTCTGATAAAGCCCTTATCTAGAAGGCCTTTCAATTGCTCCTTCAATTCCTTAAAAGCCATTCTGTAAGAGGGATAGAAATAGGTTAGGTGTCTGGAAGGAGATCAATTGCAAAGTCGATTTCCCTTTCGGGAGGAACTCCAAGAAGATCTTCTGGGAACACTTCTAGGAACTCATTGACTACTGGAACTGACTCAAGAGTTGGTGTTTTGGAGCTTGAATCCTTAACCCAAACTAGATGATATAGATAACCCTTAGAAATCATCATTCTGGCCTTAAGGTAAGAAATGAATCGACCGATAGACGCTAAACTACTACCCTTCCATTCTAAGATTGGTTCTTCGGGAAACTGAAAATGAACAATCCTAGTTCTACAATCGACTGAGGCATAACAGGAATGTAACCAATCCATGCTAAGAATGATATTAAAGTCTACCATTTCTAGTTCTATAAGATCTGGTGAGGTGACTTTCTGGAAGACTGTGACAGTGCAATTTCTGTATACCCATCTAGCTATGACTGGGTCACCGACTGGAGTAGAGATTAAGAAGGGTTCTGAGAGAGTTTCTAGACTAACATAGAATTTGACTGCTATATAAGGAGTTACAAAGGAAATAGTAGCCCATGGATCTAACAATGCATAAACATCAAGATCAAAGACTCGTAGTGTACCAGTGACTACAACAAGAGAATCTTCCTGATCCTGTCAAGCCTGGAGAGCATACAACCTGTTTTGGTACTGGCCACCACCTGTACCAGATGAATTACCCTACTGAGTCAGGCGACCTACTGGTGCTACTGAAGTTGTGGACTGAGCTCTACCATTATTACCTCATTGACCCTGTTTAGAAGGACAATCCTTTAACCGTTGACCAAATTGACCACACCCAAAACATCCTTCCTTCCCTGCAAGACACTCGTCCGGATGGTTCTTACCACACTTTGGACAAGTTGGGTAGGTTCTGCCATTCTGGTGCCTGAAATACTACCCTGAGTCTTAGAGCCTAATGCCCTACCTTTCTGATCATTTCGGAACTTGGAGGATGGAACACTAGCTGATGAAGGTGCTGGAGTTGAAAACTTCTGCTAAAACTGCGAGAGATTTCCACCACCCGATTTTTGTTGAGAATAGTCATAGTTGCTTGTCCTAGTCTTCTTATTCTCCTTAGCCTATTCCCTAAGCTTATAACCCTAAACCTGCTGAGCATGAGTCATGAGCCTAGAAATGTTCATATCTTCAAGCAACATAGCATTCCTACACTTTGTTTTCACTAGATCGAATACCTCATACATGAACTTGTTCATTTGAGCCCTGGAATCAGCAACCATGTGAGGAGCATACCTTGAGAGTTGGGTGAACTTGAGTCCATACTCTTGCCTTGTCATCGAACCCTGCCACAAATTCATAAACTCCTGAGCTTTTGCCTCTCTTAACTCCTCGGGAAGAACCTATCCAGAAAGGTCTCACTAAAGCATTCTCAAGTGATAGGAGATGTATCTGTACCCCTATTCTCTTTCTGCTAAGTATACCAGATATGAGCTGCATCCTTAAGCAAGTAAGATTCCAACTCAACTCAATCATTCCCAGTTACCTGCATCAGTCCAAAGATCTTTTTGACCTCATCAATGAAGTTTTGGGGATCCTCACCAATCTGCGATCCTAAGAACTCAGATGGATTCATCCTACCAAATTCACGAACTCTAGCTGCAGCTGACCCAACATTAGCATTTACCGGAACTGGAACCTGCTGATTGTTCTGGTTGGTCACACTCTGGGCCAACAACTGGATAGCGTTCTGAAATTCAGCATTCAAAACTTCCTGATCTGGGGCTGGAGGAGCTGCGTTTGCACTCCTGGCATTCGCATTCCTTGCGTAAGCTCTACGGGAAGGTATCATCTAAAAGCGCATAACGAAGGATTAGCACGAGGAATTAGATCATACCTTACGCACGATAAGAGTAACAAAGAAATTGAAGTTTTTCTAAAACACTTTGCAACCTCCTTCTCAATAGATGTGGAGCACCAAATGACTCTACTTAGTGCGGATTTTCAAACATCCTAGGACCTTAAACCTAATGTTCTAATACCAAGTTTGTCACGCCCCAAGGCTACCCCCTGCACGCGGACATGGGACCTAGGATCACGAGTGACCCCAAGCTAACCCTGCTAACATATCATAAGCCTACAAAATAAACTGAAGTAAAGAAATATTGTGCGGAAGATAAATAATAAGATATATTGAAAATGATGGGGAATACTCATAATCTATCTGAATATATAAAGACTGAGAGTTTAACAACTACTGAAAAGTCAAACTCAAATGCTAAAGCTAAAACAAATGATGTATGAAATAAAGCCTCTACTAACTAAAAATGTTGGGACATGCCCCAGCTAGATCTAGCAAAACTGAAACTAAAACTAGAAGCAAGAAAGATAATCATGTCACTGGTCCTCGAAGAATGAAGATTCACCACTGATGCTGCTGAACTAATGATCGGGAACCGATCTATGCGTGATCTGACTGCTGGGGACCTGAACCTACATCACGAGAAGATGTAGCGCAGCGTATACGTCAGTACTTGAAAGGGACTGAGCATGCATGATAGAGTAAAGCTAAACAATAACATAAATAAACAAGAAATAAAGCAATAATATAATCTTAACATGATAAAGAATACTAGAAATAATGTACATGGCTAAACTGAATGCAATGACCAAGTTATAACATGCTGAGACTGAAAACTGAACTATACTAATATAATGATCAATGCAATAGAAGCTGATTGAAGTGGGAGCTACTAATAAATAACATAAAACCACATGAGCTAAATGTGGAGTTCGATGTATACGCCACATCGAGAGGATCCAATATACCCTGCCAAAGGTATAGAGGCATGCTGGCGTGATCACTAAAATGATTCCCACAGAGGAGACTTATAACCTACGAGGCACGTAGTTCTGGGACTTGGGGGTGACTTACCCTAGTCCACTTGGTATTAAGCTTCTCCCAACACTACAAGAAAAGTGTTTTTTAACGACCATGTCTTAACGTAGGGACATATATGAGGTCGTAAAAAGTGTATTTATAACGAAAAAATATTTTTTTGGTCGGTAGAGTTAGTTTTTAATTTATTATAAGCGAGGGGATAAATATTTAGTCATTATAAAATATTATTCCGGTCGTTAAAAAAGTTATTAGTATATATATATATATATATATATATTGTTTTTTCATTTTTTCAGCATTTATTGAAGATAAATTATATTTGGGTTAAAAATAAAATTTACAAATAACTTTAAAAAGAGAAGGACGCGCTAATTACTTAATTTTTCCCTCCAATTTATTTAGAGACGTCTTCTTCTTCTGAAACCCTCACGTTTCTCTTCATCAACGGCGCCAAGGGTTTTAATTTTCTCTGTTCATAAGAGAGAACAGAGATATCTTCGAATCTAAAGAGCAGTTCTTCATCTTCTCTCCTTCAAACAGTGATAGCATCAAATCTACAAAGCAATTGAGAAATTCCTCCTCTACAAAATCAACTGTAAGTGATTATTCTCTTCTCTCTTTCAAATCTCTTGATCGACCTCTTTCTATTCTATAAAGT
>JAJOOF010002743.1:0-57894 GCA_029582545.1 Solanum lignicaule
GACCTATTGTATTGACGGAAGGGTATCTACCTCATTGACCATATCCACTTGGTGCTAAGCATTATTTCCAATTTTACATGATTAGTCTTGAATTGTATTTACATGTGCGAAGGAATACTTTGCCCTTCATTCACTACAACTCATAAAATAGCTCATAGATTCAATAAAGTGAGAATGTACTTTCAACCTTTGAATCAACATTAACATGCGAGTAAACCTTCACATTATGGTTCATAGTGTTTCATGAGAATAGTCTTTCAATCAACACAACAACATTATCATCATCCTAGAAATTCATACATAATCAAGTGTAAGGGTAAGGGAAGAATGGCCTTTCAACAATACCTCAATTTACACAATAGTCGTAGGATCTTCACTTTTTAAGTGAATCATAAGTTCATACACAACTTTCATCAACATGTACAAACCCTAGATAATTACCCTTTCAAGGGTCATGAATCATGCTTCACAAATTAAACATAGAAATAGTATACTAGGAATGGATAAAGCAAGATTCAATAACTAGATTAACATAGATACAATTCATAGTATTCATCTTGCATCAATACACCCATCACAATTCATGAAATTGGGGTCATGGGGTAATTCATGGGTTCATGGGGAATTTTACAATAAAAATCAGCATTAAACATCAAATCATCTATAATATAAGACAATTAGCATAATGAAATAGTTTTTAGGAAGAACCCATGGTTAGATTGAAAACCCTAGTTTTATGAATTTGAAATCAAAGAGTTAAAGGGCTTTATGTGGAAAAGTGTTCCATAAATCAAGTCTCCCATACCTTGATTGATGTTTTCCTCACGAAATTTAAGTGAAAAGGATGAATCTTGAACCCCTAGCTTGACCTTGTTGATGTTCTTCAATGGAGTCTAGAGAGAGAATATTTTGGGAGGGAAGTTGGTTGAGTTTTGAGTTTGTGAGTTATGAGAGTTAAAAGGGTTATTTAATAGTTAAAATTACTTTAATAAATCTAAAATAACTAATAATAACCGACCCTACCCTTCATTAATCAAAATAGAATTTACTAAAACACCCCTCCCTTGGCCGAACCCAAACCAACTTTTGCAAGTGGGTGATCCATGGACCCCATCCACGGATCCTGGATGGGACCACGGCCCATCCTGCATTGGTGTGGTTTGGATCAGAGAGGCTGAATTGGGGGACAAGCTTGGGGAAACTAAGTCTCGACCCATGCCTCCTAACCACTGAGCGTGGTTTCACCCACGACTTGTGGGTGCCCAATCATGGGTCATACTGTATTTTATAGCTTTTTGGACTTTCTCTTGGGTCCTCCTCAAGGACCCTTGGGTGGGGGCTCCTAGGGGGTCATGCCTTGACATTTAGGCACTAGAACCCTAGTACTATGTTAGGAAAGTTATTTTAGCATTCTAACATTACGTTTTAACTCCAATAGGCTACTAGACTACATGTTAGGCTCTAGCTTAGGTCATTAGATTTTGGAGGTGTTACAGGCTGGCTATTATAGAAGGTTCGTCAAGGGATTTTTATCTATTTCATCTCCTTTGAGTAAGTTGACTCAAAAAACAGTTAAGTTTCAATAGTCTGAAACTTGTGAGAAAAGCTTTCAGGAATTGAAGAAGACATTGAATACTGCCCCAATATTGACCTTACCTGAAGGTACGCAAGGTTTTGTAGTGTATTGTGATGCATATAGAGTTGGATTGGGTTGTGTGTTAATGCAGAATGACAAGGTAATATATTATGCCTCAAGATAGCTTAAGATTAATGAGAAGAATTATCCAACCCATGATCTAGAGTTGGCTGCCGTAGTATTTGCTTTTTAAATATTGAGTCACTATCTTTATGGTGTTTATGTAGATGTGTTCACCGATCATAAGAGCCTTTAGTATGTGTTTAAACAGAAGGAGCTTAATCTTAGACAAAGGAGGTGGTTGAAATTACTCCAGGATTATGATATGAGTATTGTCTATCACCTAGGTAAGGCTAATGTTGTTGTTGATGCCTTGAGCAGATTGTCTATGGGTAGTACCACCCATTTGAGGACGACAAGAAAGTGTTAGAAAAAGATGTGCATATATTTGCACGATTAGGAGTTCGTCTAATGGATTCCAACTAAGGAGGAGTACTGGTGATAAATGGGGCTGAACCATCATTAGTGTCTGGAGTTAAAGAGAAACAAGACCAAGATCCTATTTTGCTTGAATTAAAGGCAAATATTCATAAGCAAAAAGTAATGTCTTTTGAACAAGGGGAAGATGATCAATATAGACTTCATTACTAGTTTGTCGCGATCTCGCAGGAAACATGATTCCATTTGGGTGATTGTAGATCGAATGACTAAATCAGCCCACTTTTAGCCAGTAAAGACTACCCATTTAGCAGAAGTTTATGCTAAGTTATATCTTCAAGAGGTAGTTAGACTTCATGGAGTTACAGTGTCAATTATTTCAGATAGAGGTGCAGAATTCACTGCACAGTTTTGGAAGTCATTCCAGAAAGGTTTAGGTTCAAAGGTGAACTTGAGTACCACTTTTCATCCTTAGACAGATGGAGAAGTAGAGTGCACAATTTAGACTTTAGATGATATGTTGAGGGCCTGTGTGATTGATTTCAAGGGTAATTGGGATGATCACCGATCTCTCATAGATTTTGCTTACAACAATAGTTACCACTCTAGCATCCAAATGGCTTCTTATGAGGCTCTTTATGGGAGAGGATATAGATCTCCTATAGGATGGTTTGAAGCTGGGTTGATAGGACCAACTTTAGTTCATCAAGCTATGGAAAAAGTGAAGGTTATTCAGGAGAGGTTGGAAATAGCGCAGAGTCGTCAGAAATGCTATACAAATCTTAGAATAAGAGACTTAGAATTTGAAGTAGATGATTGGGTTTACTTGAAGGTTTCACCCATGAAGGGTGTTATGAGATTTGGTAAGAATGGGAAGCTTAGTCTCTGATATATTGGTCCTTACAGAATATCCAAGAGGATTTGCAGTGTAGCTTATGAATTAGAGCTACCCCAAGAGTTAGCGACGGTTCATCCGGTATTTCATATTTCCATGTTGAAGAAGTGCATGGGCGATCCTTCACTTATCATACCTACCTAAGATATTAGTATTAAGGATATCTTATCTTATGAGGAGATTCTTGTTCAGATTCTAGATCGTCAAGTTCGCAAGTTGAGGACCAATGAAGTAGCCTCAGTCAAGGTTTTGTGGAGAAATCAGTTTATTGAGGAAGATACATGGGAAACTGAGGAGGACATGAAGAAGAGATACCCACATCTCTTTGAGTCTGGAGAAATTCCAAATTAAGGTACTAATCCTTTTCTTGGCATTTACTTTCAGTTGACTTGCTGTGTTTACATTTTACTTGTTGGGTGTTTGAATTGGTTGTTAGATGTTACACTCTTAGCCTACTAAGAGTAATCTCATTCGAGGACAAATGTTCCCAAGGTTGAGAAATTATAACACCCCGTTATTTGAAAGAACTAGAATTAGAGAGAAACCATTTTTGGAAATAATCAAATTTGGAAATTTGACAAGTTAAGCTAAGTATAAGTTTTGGGTCTCATTCGAGGACAAATGTTCCCAAGGTTGAGAAATTATAACACCCCGTTATTTGAAAGAACTAGAATTAGAGAGAAACCGTTTTTGGAAATAATCAAATTTGGAAATTTGACAAGTTAAGCTAAGTATAAGTTTTGGGTCAAATTCAAATGACTATAACTCCTAACACAAGATGCGTTAGGTGGGCTACAATATACTATATGAAAGTTCTTTTAATTATCTTTCCAACGCCACCGAGTTTGCTCATTTTTGAGTTTGTAAGAGGGAGATATGCCCGTTTGAAGTCACACTGTTTGGATAAGGAATTTCACCTTGATTTTTAAAGGGTATTTTGGTCTTTTCATTATCCAATTAATTAAATCCATTTTTAGTAGTTTATTTGGTGTCTAAACTGAATTGGTTCAGTTTACACACTCAAATTTCATGCTAGGGTTTTTAGAGAAAGAACTCAAGAGGAGAAAGGAGGAGAAAAGTCTAGATTCGTCAAATTCTTGCAATTTTGGTTGCGAAGTTCACCAAGGGTTAATCCCCACGAGGTATGTGAGACTTTCATAACGTTGGGTTTGTTCACCCATGCACCAATCATGTTTATTTCAGTGATATTCGTTCTAGAAAGTTGAAAGTGTGATGATCTTGAGTTGTGTTCTTGAAATTGGCTTTAGTTCTTCAGTTAAGATGATACTGTTGAGTTCTTGAGGAAATCTTGTCAATTTTAGGTTCGTGTATGGATAGATTCTGGTTTACATGTACTAGGTATTTGAATCTAAAGACAAATTGAGAAAAAGAATCAACTTTAGGCGAATTGAGGTGAGAAAACGAAGAAGTGACGCGGACTTGTTCCTCAGAAGTGAGACTTTTTTTCTCCGCATTGTAGAGAGGTCGCGGACCCCTCTGCCTCAAAAATTACTTCGACCAACTATTAAAATGCATCTCCGCGTCACAGACTTGCTCCTAGACAACAATTTCTTGATCGTTTCTCATTTTTAACTATCTAAACACGCTCCTAAACATCACGATATCATTCCTATCACAAATCATAACCTTGAATTCATAATTCAAATTCAAGGTAGAGTTAAGAGTCAAGTCAAGAGAGTTCTTGGAGTCTTTCAAAATTGTTTTAAACTTGTTTTAAAGACTTGAGCATTGAGTTAAGTAAGAATAAGAGTGCAGTTCATTTCTTCAAAAGATTTATATGGGAACAAAGTATTCGCAAGAGTTAAAATGTTTTCATATCTAGACAAGAGTGGAAACACCGATTTCCAAATGAGTTTTCATGAGAAGTTTTGAGTTCCATCACTTTTAAGAGATAAACTATTTTAGTAATAATATCAAACCACAGAGAAAGATATATGTTTTTAAACATATGAGCTGAGTATATCTTAGGAGTAGTATTGAGCACCGATTTGGGGACTAGTTCATAATAACTCAAGTTTCCATAAACCATGTAGCCATCGTGGGTAGAAAGGGTCATAGTTTTTAGATGATTCCTTAATACTTTTTAGCATAGATTAGTGGATCCACTTAGTTAAGGCGTTCTATATCCTGCTAATTTATAGGACAGTTTTAACAGCGTAGGTGAGACGTTGTACCATCACATAACTCATAGTGATGGTTGTCAGTTAGAGAAACTCCCAGAGAGTATATTACTTTATTATATATATATATATATATATGTATATATATATATATATATCTATCTATATATATATATATACACACACACATTGAGTTGTTATTGTATTTTTCAATACATTGAGTTGCTATCTACTATTTTAAATGCTTTATATAAACTGCCTCTTTACTGTTGTTTATTTATGCATTGAGTTGAATGAGTTGAGTAAAGTTGAGGTGAGTGTTTCTTCAGAATTTAGTTCAAGCTTATGTTATATTTAGTTTTCCCATCACATTCTCGTACATTCAATGTACTGATGCCATTTGACATGCTTCATTTTATGATGCAGATACAGGTAATTAGGATCAACATCCAGCGCCTCGTTGATCTAGTCGAGCACTCAGAGTCAATTGGTGAGCCTCGTTGCTTTTTGGAGGATCCCCTTCTTACATTGTTGTTAGCATCTTCAGTTGTTAGGATGATCGGGGGTCTTGTCCCGACATCCTTCATAGTTTAAAGGCTTCATATACAGTTAGTTATTTGTTCTTTAGTCTTTCTATTTTCAGTTGTTTATGTTCAGACTTGAGTTGTCACTTTGGCAAAGTTGAATGTTTGTTTCTAAAACATTCTAAGTTTAGTTTGGGACAGTTGAGTTTAAATTGCATTTGAATTCTCTTATTAATGCTTAAAGTCTTTTGCTGAGTAGTAAGACATGCCAAGGGTTCGCTTGGGGCCAACAATGGTTCTTGAGTGTCAGTCTCGTCCAAGGTATAGACTCGGGGCGTGACACTACCAACAATTGTTTTTATGGTGTTTCAGTTATTGCACTTTTTTTTATTGTTGTTGTTATTATTTTCGTAATAGTTGTTATATTATATTATATTCTCTTCACTGTCTTTTTTTAAATATTTACTCTGATTTTCTATACTCGACTCAGGTTTAGGGTCTTCTAAATTGAGGTAAGGTCTGTGTGCACCCTACACTCTCTAGATGGATTTAACGAGCTATGTTATTATTATAAAAGAAATAGCTATAAAATCAGACAACAAATTTAAACGTTTGGGCTGAATTGATAAATGTACATCTATTTTGCTTTGTTAGCAAGTTTTGTCCAGAAATATGTTTATTCATCCTGTTTGATAAGTTATTGATAATTTTTAAGATTTCTATTTTCTTTAAATCCAAATTCTCTTAGCTAATTCATTATTTAGACTTAGAGGTGTTTACATGCATTTACAGTAATCTAGAGCATGAATTCAATCGGCATATTTCTATATACCATTATGGGGCTATATGATATTGATATTCTTCACATATTTATTGCTAGATGGTAACTGTGTTTGTCCGCTTTTTCGAGTTTAGTTCTATTTAGCAAATAAATAACTAAAGTAATGAATTACAGTAAACACAATACAAGTTCAAATTTTAAATGGTGTCTCTGTATCATAACAACAAATATTTTGTTAAGTGACATAGATTTTAAAATACATTTTTGATTTATTATTTTGTTACACAAATTTTATAATAAATGCTGAAAAATAATATGCAACGCATGGTCCATATATATATATATATATATATATCTATATATATATATGGTGTCTGAAGCAATAAATATGATGTCAAACACCACTGGTAAATTTTGTCTCTACTTTTGTCAGAAATAAGTATTATCTTATTCTGGAGAAAAATATGATGCATACTTTGTTATACATAATTTGCAAATTATATGATTTGTCAGTGCAATTACTTCTCTCTCATGGTCTGTGCCTTTTTTCCTCTTTAAACTTGTATCTTCCAAATTCCGAATATGGATAAATTATTGTTTCTATATTTATTTTCTATCTATAATCTATATGAATAAAGTCTTGCAAATATGTGTATGTTGTATTTTTCTTCTATTTTTTGTGTGTTTTTTTCTCTATTAGACTTCACCAAATTAATTTTAATGAATTTGTTTTATCATTATCGTAAGTCTGTATTGATATTTGGCTCAAATTAGTCATCTGACTTTATTCGAAGTGTGTTAACTACAAAACAAAGTTAAAAAATTACCGATAATAGCTTCAACGGAATTGATTTACCGATGGTAGTTTCAATGAAATTAATTTTAAGCATTACAATGTGCCCCTCATCTGGTGTTTGTTGACGCACATTAAAAAATATTACTAACTTCACATGATTTGCATAAAATTTTAATTGTTCTAACGAATCTATAATAATTCACATGAAAAACACGTGCAATGCACGTGTCCAGAGACTAGTTAAATAAAAGTTGAATGAAAAGCTTGGTAAAATATTAAGTCAAACTTGATAAAAATATTGAACAAGACATTCTCAGTCATATAAATACAGAAGAATTGTATACTTTCCCCTGATAAAAAGAAAAAAGGAAAAAGTTGATTCCATAGTATTCATCCAATTGCGATGGAAAGAATGAGATTCTTGGTGTCCATATCGTGATAATCAGCCTTGGAAGAGAAAGATTCCATAGGAGATGTTGCATTATTTGACATGACGATTTCGTTAGAAGGATCACGTCCTTTGGTAGGGGGATGATAGTATAAGCCGGAGGTTTGCGGATAATGCGCCCGAATCCTATTGGCAATTTTGGCACCCGCATCCAACATCTCAACGTACTTGCCCATTTCCCCCGCCTCCTCTTTCTTCCTCTGCCTAAATTTTTCTCTTCTTCTTCCAAAAAAGAGACAGAGGGAAATGACTAGGAATACGTAATAAAAGAGAAATAATTTTGAAGATATACCACACATAAAATCCCCCCCCCCCCTTTTTGAGATAAGCCATCAAATAGTGGAGGGCCACTAAAATACTAAGTTATGTGAAGGCAGTCTTTTTGGATTGTGGGTAAATTTTTTAATAATTTCATAGGCCATCTCTAAGCTCCATTTACTTATCTTTATTATTGTTTGTCATTTAAATTAGTTTGCTTACTATATTACATATTGTTGGTGGCTTAACCTAATGCGAACACCCGTAGAGAATTTCCTTCTACAAGTATATATGTCAAATAACACTTTTAATGTATATATATTTACCTGTATAAGTTAAAGATAATCTTTATAAAAAAAAACAAATTATACGATATTTGTTTTTGATTCCCTAATGAGAAATTCTCAATCCACTTCTAATGGTATTTTCTAATACGCTCTTGTACGTGCAATCTGGTTCTTTAATCTACGAGTGTATATTTTTTTATTACTTTGGATCAAAGATTTTATCACTAATAAAAAGGTAAAATATAGAGGAATAAAGCCGACAGACTAGGTAGGTTTTTTTATAAATTTCTTTTTATCTATCAATCTATATATCTATTTATCTATAGTATCTTAAAAGGATGATGTAACACCCCAACTTTTCGAAACTCTAACTTAACTCGTATCTTCATGGAAAGACGAAGAGTGATTAATATATAAGTAATGATGTGGGTCATATTTTAAGTTCTCAAGAGGCACATCTTAATTTTTGGAAGTTAAGCGAGTTTTGTAATAAAAGTTGGCGAAAGTTATTGCAAGTTCCTTTTTAAAGATATCTCTGAAATTTAGTGCAAATGTCTCGGAGGTTTTCTCCCAATATAAGAAGAGTTAGAGGGCCCACAATATCTCAAATTGAAGGTCTACGAGTCTAGTTTTCAACGCATCAAACCATTTATTCATATGATATCTGAATAGATAGATATTCACCTTTTTGTATTGACTGCGCAGTAGAGGCGGCTAGTGGATCCCCTAGGTCGGTGGAACCTTATAAGATAGCATCTTCTTCATTATTTTTCATTCCAGCTTGCAGAAAACCCACAAAAATCAGAGAATCGCTCCTCAAATCATCCTTGTGTGTTCATGATCTCCTCTTGGCTCTTTATCAAAAATCAAGCTCGCCATTTTGGCATAGTTTTCATGATGAATTGTGCGGTGTAGTTTCGTGGAGGTTGTGGCTACAGGGTTTTTCAATGGTTTGAGTTTATTCAGGTGTTCTTAGCCTGTAAACAAAGGTAGGAACCATATTTTATCAATTTATGGATACCTTAGGTCTCGAATAGTAATTTATGATATGAATACGTACCAATTGTCGTAGTAATTATTGTCCTTAATTTGTAACACTTAGAAAACTAGTAGGTGAAACTAAAGCCTTACGAGAGAGGTTTAGAGTTTTATGTGTGGTTTAGAATTGTAAAATGGCTTCCTGAATTTAGGAAGAAGTGTTTAAGGGGTAAAAATCAAGGTACGACTCCCCAAGGACCAACCAAAGGGGTCCTTGAGGAGGACCCCAAACAGTCCCCGAATCTGCTAAGACTGCCCAAAAAGTGTGAGCTACGGATGGGACCTACGGGGTATAGGTACATCCACGCCTCGTGGGGATGACTCGTGGGTCAAGACCCCAAGTGAAGAGCTACAGGTCATGACCTACGGACTTGCAGGACAGCCAGTAGGACCATCCACGGACTGTAGGTCCCAAGCGTAGGTCATGTCTGCAACCTGTCCAAGTTCGGCCAAGGTAAGGTTAGTTCGGTAAATTCCTAGGTTAGTTATAATTAACTGAGGTCATTTTATACGGTTATTAGTCACCTATATAAGTACTTTTAAGCCATTAACTAACCTCATATACTTCATAAATCCCAAACCCAAAATCATAACCAACTTAAATGTCTCCAAAAATCTCTCTAAAACTCCATTGAAGAAGAAGAAGAAGATCAAGTTAGGGCTTGAAGAAGGAAGCTTTTTTATTCAAATTTGTTGGATTCCTTCACCTAAGGTATGGTAGTCTTTGATTCATGGAATGCTTTCATACACGAAGTCCTCAAACTCTTAATTTCAATGTAGGAGATTCTCCAAAACCTAGGGTTTTCACTCCAAGTCATGGATTCTTTCTAAAAATATTTTCAATGATTTAATTATCTTATAATATGATTGAATTGATGTTTTATGGTGGTTTTATGATAAAATCTCGCATGTATCCATAAATTCCCCGTAACCCTAATTTGTGACTGTGATATGGGTGAATTGTAGTAAGGGGAATACTATGAAATTGTTCTTGTAGTGGTTTAGCTATTTGAATCATGTTATTATCCATGCCTAATATTAGTAATTCTAGGTGTGTAGGTGAATTATGATTCATGGTCCTTGGAGGGAAAATTATGAAATTTTGTATAATCATGATGTTTGTGTACATGCTTTGTGAATACTTTGAAGGTAATGTAATCATGACTATAATGTAATTGTGATGTTGTTGAAAGGCTACTCTCAATTATACACTTGTGAATGATGATTACATGTTGTGAACGGTTTTCTCAATGTATAATATACCTTGAATTGGTAGTCTTAGGGCATCCTCTTCTTGTGTAATTAAAAGTGATCTTGATTGATGTACCTTGAATTGGTAGGCTTAGGGAATCCTGTTCTTGTGTACCTAAAAGTATCTTGACTTAATGAACCTTGAATCGATAGACAAATAGCATTCCTTTCATATATGACTAATGAAGTATTCTAAGGCTTTGTCTTGAATCGATAGGCCAATGACATTTCTTTCGTGATGAGTCAATGAACTATTGTAATGATGAACCTTGAATCCGTAGGCCTAAGGCATTCCTTTCATGAGTGACTAATAATGAACCTTGAATCAATAGGCCAATGGTACCCCTTTCATGAGGATTCAATGAGCTATCCTAATAATGTACCTTGAATCGATAGGCCAATGGCATTCATTTCATGTGTAATAATGTTAAAAGTGAATTAACTACTCTATGGGAATTTAATGCTTAGCACCGAGAGGATATTGTGGGGTGGAAGCTGTCCCTACGTTAGGCCAAGTTTCTAGTAACAACCTTCTTATCCCGTAACTATGTGCCCACATAGAATATTAGCTAGTGGATCCACCTAAGCTAAATTACCAGTTCTACCTTAGGCAAGTAGACCAACTCTTTTTTGTGTGGGACATGACACCGGATTCCATGATTTGCTCACATGGTCTGTGTCGGTTAGGGATTATTCCCATCATGTGAGTTATGTGCTATGGTTACTCAAGAGGCTCTATGAAGTATGGGTGGGGGTATGAGACTTCATCCATGCATTGCATGAGTAGGCTTTGAGAGTGGCTATGGTGTGTTTCTCAAATGTCATAATGTCTTATAAAATGGATGTGCTTATAATGATGCTATTGAGAATATTGACATGAAGGCTAAATGTAAAGATGAATGCTTAACTTGGATTGTTGCTATGAGTTGCCTTCCTTGACTTGACTTGTTAAATGAGAATGTTCCTTGTCTATGAGTATTAACAAAAGATGGGATCAAAGAATGGTAAACATGACTATGGTGGCCTAAAAGGGATACTTAGTATGAGTGGTATTATGGGATGCCATTCATGCATTGCACAAGTATAATTTAAGGTTACCAAAGAGATGGTTCTATTATGTTTTAATGATTTATATGATGAACATGCTTGTGACTTGTGTTTTACACTAAAAGTGCATACTGATTCTCAAACTTGGTAAATGCATACTTTTCAACTAAAATGTCTTTTTTAGCATGTTTTCAAGGATTTTTTATGCATGGCTATCATACTTAGTGCATTTTTGTACTAACCCATATTTCTTCTACATTTTCCACAAAGTGTAGGTTCTGTTGTTTGAGGTGTTCTTCCTTTGATACAAGCTTGAATCAACTATTCTCCTAGCTTGTGGTGAGTCCTCATGATTCGATGATGGGACATGTAATTTGATTTTAATTGTAGTTCCTTTATTTTATTGTAATAGACTCTCGGATTTTATGTTGTAAGGGCTGTGACCCTATTTGATACTCTGATTGTATTAGATGGTTGAATGAGACAAGTAGACTTCCGCTTTCCTTTTATAAAAGACTACGATTGTGTGGATAAAAGTTTTAAATTCTGCATCATTTTCTATTATCTTATGTTATGATATGCTATAAAGCTCTTCGGAGTCTTGTACGCTGTGTCACATCTAGGGGGTAGCCCTTGGTTCGTGACATAATTATTGATTGAGTTTACTTTTTTTAGTGTTGTAGTGGTGTAGACAGAGGTATTATTCAGCATAAACCATAAAGGAAAAGGTATGTTAAAGTTATTCCCTTCGTTCAGCTTGTTTCCTTAATGCTTGGGAGTGATATAATAGGGTTGTTAATGTTGGTGATTTGTAGATATAATTGTGAGTGGTTGGCTGATTGAGTGGCTATAAACCCTCATTCTAGGGGCTCATAATCTGTTAGGAACGTCCCTAAGTTAGGAACGACTTGGAGAGTATTCATATATATTGTTTATAGCTAAATGGCTTGGCTTTAGCCTATTGAATTGTTTGGTATCGCCCTTGGGGCTATTGTGGTTGGCCGTTGCGCTATTGCCTGCCTATGGGGGCTATGATGTTGCCTAAGAGGACAATATTATTGGCTAAGAGGGATATGTGTTGCCTACGGGGCTATTGATGCCAAATAGTGTTATGTGTTGCCTACGGGGCTATTTTGACGCCAAAGAGAGCTATGTGTTGCCTACGGGGCTATGTTTTTGCCTAAGAGGGCTATTCAGTGCCTATAGGGCTATATCATTGCCAAAAAGGTCTGTGTGACTTCTTACAAAGACAATGGGCTACCGATAGTGGTCTGTAGATTGACTTGACACCTTCTGGGCTTATGGGGTCCTAGGTAGGTGGTATGTTGTTCGTAGTTGTTGAGTTTATGGGGGCTTGGTTAGGTTGCTCTTTGATTATTTTGTACGTTTAGAGTCAGTATTGGGTTAGCATGCTTATCTAAATTTTGATTTCCTTACCTGATTGGTTTTGGTATATCATGATACTTGCTCATTTAGTCTATCGCCTTTCATACTCAGTACATTATTTTGTATTAACGCCACATTGCCGAGGGGCAGTGCATTCATACTTGTAGGTCCCAATAGAAGGCTTGAGAGACCTCCTAGCAACATGGTTGAGTTCCAGTAGGTTGGCTAGCCTCTTTCCTCTATAGCTGCAAGAGTTTAAGGGTTTGTTGTATATAGTTTTTGGGTATGTCGGGGTCCTGTCCCGACCAAGATTAACTACTCTTAGAGGCTTACAGACTAGTGTGTCGGGTTGTATAGCCACATTATTGCCCATGTTGGCCTTGTTTGTTGGTTGGCCGAAGTTTGGTGATGGTTTTCTTTATTGTCTTGATACATAACATTCCTTCATTTCTGTATAGAGATAATGGCGGCTTTGACTACCCATATAGCATTTACATTTTCCTAGATATCATGGTGACCTCGACGGCTCAAACAACATTTATGCGCTAGCTTATATTTTATTATGATCCTTGGAGTAGTTATATTCTTTCTGGGGTTATTGATAGGGGCATTGCTGGCAAGGGGGATACTTTTAAGCTGAGATATACTTGTTTGTTTTCTTAACTATGTGTGGCTTCTCCATGCCATTACAAAATGGCTAAGCAGGGTCGGCTCAGCCCCAAGTTTTGGTATTAGGTGCCAGTTGCGCCCTTTGAGTTTGGGGAGTGACAAACTTGGTATTAGAGCAACATCGTATCCTAGGGAGTTTGCAACCTGTGTCTAGTAGAATTTTTTTTATAAATGTGTTGTGAACCACATTTTATAAGCAGGAAGCTACATGGCATCTTAGATTGGTTATCCTTCTTCTGCTCACCTCATGCTATATAGTTGTGTCTTAAGGGTTGGGTTTTTGAGCTTATCCTTGATGTTGTTTACAGAGAGAGATAACAGACACCTAATAAACCGTAGCTAGGCAGGGGCTAGACGTAGCTGTAGGTGAGGGTAGTGGCAAGGTACCACCGGCACACACTGCCCACTGTGAGAGCCTGAAGGAGGTATCTTTTCAGCCCGTTATAGCTTCTCTACAAACTCAGGATCCGTTGAGGGCTACAAGATCCTCGACACCACCATAAGTACCACCTCCAACTCCTCTTGTTCCCTCTGATCATGATTTGAAGACTGCAGTGTGTATGTTAGCATGGTTAGGAGCTTCATAGCGCTAGCTAGTTGCAACAGGAGTTGTCGGACCTTCCGAAGATCTTGGAAGTTCAAGAGTTTCTAGGTTTGAGTCCTTCAGATTTTACAGGGACAAATCATAGGGAGTACCCTCAACATTTTTTTGATCAACTTCACATGATCTTCAAGTTCATGCATGCCTCAGTGACTGAGTCCGTTGAATTAACAGCATTTCGACTGCATGATATTACAATATTATGGTACGAGATTTGGGAGAGATCCAGGGGGAAGGATGGACCTCCACCCTCTTGGGATAGCTTTACTGAAGCTTTTATAGATCATTCTCTGCCTCGAGATATTTGGGATGCCCAGTTAGATCATTCCTAAACCTTCGACAGGGAAGCATGAGTGTCCGAGAGTATTGCCTGATATTTGATTCATTGGCTAGGTATTCACCAGCTTTTGTTGATACGATGCATGAACGGGTGCGGAGATTTGTGGGAGTGCTTGATTTAGACTATATATATGCTTGCACTACCGCTGCCCTAAATTATAATATGGATATCTCGCGAATTCTGGCCTTCTCACAAAGCATAGAAGAATGTCGGGATCAACAATATATGAGGGAGAGGGTAGATAGAGAGAAGCAAAAAAGAGCAAGGCATGCTAGTTCACAAGGAGAGTCTCACGGTGGTCCCAGACCTCGATATCCTAGTAGGCGACCCAAACCTCCACTACCGCATTTCAAAAATAGTAGATTTGATCATCGCGGATAGTTAGTTCCAGGTTAGGGTTCACGAGAATCAGGGTCTCAATAGAAGATGAGTTCAAGCCAGGCCAAGTTAGGCCCGTCGCGTTGTGCTACATGGGGTAGGATGCATTTTGGGAGATGTATGCAGGGTTCCACAGGTTGTTATTCCTGTGGGAAAGATGGGCATGCGTGGAGGAATTGCCCGACCATAGGTCAGGGTGGTATGAGTGAGTCGACTGGGTCAGTAGTAGGTTCTTCCTCATCAGCACATTCTATGAGGCATGGACCTCAGATTTCAGTAGGTAGAGGTAGAGGTAGAGGGGGAACATCTAGTTCTGGTAGTGGCCAGAAGCGTGTGTATGCACTAGCTGACCGACAGGACTCAGAGTCATCACCTGACATTGTGACAGGTACATTGATTGCTTATTCTCATTGTGTTTATGATTTGATAGATCCTAGCTCTACCCTATCCTACATTACTCTATTTATTGCGGGGAAGTTGTGTATAGAAGCAGAGTCATTACATCCACCCTTCATTGTGTCTACACCAGTTGGTTAGTCTATATTGCCAATATAGTCTACCAAGGTTTCTCAGTAGAAATTATCGGTTATCAAACCTCTGTAGACTTGGTAGAGTTAGAGCTGGTCGATTTCGATACATTATGGGTATAGACTGGCTAGCGACTTGTTATGCTAATGTTGAGTGCTGGAAAAAGATTGTAAGATTTTATTTTCTAGGAGAGAAAGTGGGAGAATGGAAAGGTAATACAACAGTGTCGAAAGGTTGGTTTATTTCCTATCACAAGGCAAGAAGGTTGATTACTAAGGGTTGCATTTATCATCTTGTTCGATTTTGGGATATGGATGCAGAACCACTGATTCTCCCATCTGTTCCGATGGTTAATGAGTTTCAAGATATAGTTCCAGATGATCTTCCTAGTATCTCTCCAGAATGGGAAATTGATTTTGCTATCGATATGCTACCGGGTACACAACCCATATCTATCCCTCCTTATAGAATGGCTCCTGTTGATCTAAAGGAGTTGAAGGATCAGTTGAAAGATTTGTTGGATAAAGGCTTTATCAGGCCTAGTGCTTCACCATGGGGTGCACCAATATTATTTGTGAGAAAAAAATATGGCTCATTGGTGATGTGTATCGATTATCGACAACTGAACAAGTCTATTATAAAGAATAAGTATCCACTTCCGAGGATCGATGACTTGTTTTATCAACCACAAGGTGCTACATATATCTCAACGATTGATTTGAGATCGGGGTACCATCAGGTACGAGTTCGGGAGAAAGATATTCTGAAGACAACTTTTAGCACTAGATATGGGAATTTTGAGTTTTTGGTGATGTCTTTTGGATTGACCAATGCCCCGAAAGTGTTTATGGACTTGATGAATAGCATATTTAGGCCGTATTTATACATGTTTGTGATTGTATTTATTGATTATATTTTGGTGTATTTGCATTCAAAAGCTGAGCATGCAAATCATTTGCGAGTAGTCCTTCAGGTTCTTCGAGAGCAGGAACTTTACACAAAGTTCTCTAAGTGTGAGTTCTGGCTGAGTTCTGCGGCTTTCTTAGGCCATATTGTATCAGATGCGGCAATTATGGTTGACACACAAAAGATTAAGGCCGTGAAGACTTGGCCTAGACCCATAACTCTGACAGAGGTTTGTAGTTTCTTAGGGTTAGCTGGGTACTACAGAAGGTTTGTAGATATATTTTCTTCACTTTCAGCACCACTAACAAAGCTGACTCAGAAAGCAGTTAAGTTTTAGTGGACTGAGGCATGCGAGCATAGTTTCCAGAAGTTGAAGGACTGGTTGACATCAGCACCAGTCCTAGCCTTGCCAGAGGGTTCAGAGGGCTATCAATGTACTACAATGCTTCTAGTATTGGGTTAGGATGTGTACTAATGTAAAATGGTAAGGTGATCGCATATGCTTCATGGCAGTTGAGGAAGCATGAGAAAAACTACCTAACTCACGATTTAGAGTTGGCTGCAGTTGTGCATAAACTGAAGATCTGGAGACACTATCTATATGGTGTTCATGTGGACATTTTAACAGATTATAAGTTCCTTCAGTATATCTTCAGACAGAGGGAATTGAATCTTTGACAACGTCGATGGCTTGAGTTAATGAAAGACTACGATGTAGATAATTTATATCATCCAGGGAAGGCAAATGTGGCAGCTGATGCCCTCAGTCATAGGTCAATGGGAAGTTTATCATATTTAGGTGTTGAGAGGCGTGAATTAGCTTGAGAACTTCATCAATTAGCCAACTTGGGAGTCAGACTAGAAGAGGCAAGTGATAGTGGGATTATAGTTCAAAACTCAATTATATGATCTTTAATCGTGTAAGTGGAGGCACGATAGCATGAGGATCCCTACTTAGAGCATCTCAGAGGCAAAGTTCATGATAAGGAGACGTTAGACTTTGATATAGCAAGAGATGGAGTGCTCAGACATAGAGGTCGATTGTGTGTTCCAAATGTGGTAGGGCTTTGACAACAGATTATGGCAGAGGCACCTCATTCCTGATATTCTATTCTCCTAGGATTGATGAAGATGTACCATGATATTAAAGAGATCTATTGGTAGCACGGGATGAAGACGGATGTTGCTGAGTTTGTGGCACACTGTCCTAACTGCCAACAAGTGAAGGTTGAGCACCAGAAGCCTGCTTGGCTAGTCCAGGGTATAGCCATTGCTTTATAGAAGTGGGAAGTGATGTTCGACGTAATCAACTAACACTATTTCGGTTCTAGTGCCAAACGATCGCATGTAGTGATATAACCCAACCAAGGGTTAGGATCGTTCCCACAGGGAGATGTTTTGAGAATTAATAGAAAAATAAAATTTAGTTCTAATTAGTCATAACTATAAACATTATCGAATATAAACATACTAAATCCAAGGGGTGATGCAAGCGTCAATTATCAATAGGGGTTTGTATTAATTAACAACTAAAAAGAGCAAAAATATAAGGAAACGAGATATGGATATGGGATTCTTGGGATGTGATAGGAATACAGGATAAAGTAGACTATTGGGTACATGCTTTTGATAGTAAATTGTTGAACATTTGTGACTAGGCTAGACTATAGTAGGGGTAAATTATCTCTCGAACAACTTACCCCGAATCAACTCGGTTACTCTCGAAAACCTCCTTAGCCCATTCACTCTCTCAAGTTAAATGTGTGGGAGAAGGACTAGGGTTCACTCTCTCGAGTTGAACCCATGTCGACCCAATACCACCGACTATCAATTTAGTAGTCTTAGTTTTACGATTTCTCTCTCTCGAACAAGCCAAAAACACTAAGATGAAATCGTTTTTGCAACTACAATTCCATTAAGTTCATACACAACTACTAAACGAAATCACATTTAAACAACAAATAAACCATCAATAAGCAAGACCTAACAGATAATTTAACCCATATTCACAAAAACACACCCCAAGAATTGGGGTTTTAGCTAAACATGTAAAAGAGATGAAAATTTATACCAATATTAGTTTTCATCAACTTGGTATGAAGAATTAAGTCTTAAAACACATCAAGAGTGAAGAATCTTTGAGACCCACGTCCAATTTCTTGGAGTTGAAACCCTTTGAATCTTCAAGGTCTTATAACAAAGTCTCCAAAACCATCTAAAACTTAAACTCTCCAAAACCTGTAAAAAGTTCGAATAATAGAAGTGATATTTTTTTACTAGAAATTTAAACAAGTATTTATAGTGTTTGAAAATTTGTGTTGCGGAAGACTATTCGGCGCAATTAGTCGGGATCACCGATACTCTTGGCGATCCTCCTTTTGGTCGATTCCATCGCCTTCCTGCTTTAGCCTTCAGCCTCTTTGCATTTTGAGTCGTTGGGCGATATGGTACTGCTTCGCGGAACTGATCGACGACGCGCCGACTGCTCCATGTCATCGCCAACTTGACCTTTTCCTTCAGGGCTCAGCATACTGGAACAAAAGACGATCTCCAGGCCCATCAGTGACTCGCCAACTAGGCTCGACGATCTTTAGGCCTTCATTTCTTCGTTCTTTTCAGCCACCTTGTTTCTTCTTGCCAAGTAATGTTCACGCTTTGCCTCAAACTCTAAATACCTGAAACTTAAGGATTTTCATCAGATATTGAGACAGAATATGCATTTGAGGACACTAATTCTATCAAAATATACCCCTAAATGAGTCCAAATTGTTGGCTCATCAGGAGAAAATTAATATGGATTGTATTACTGGGTTACCTCGATCGCGATGTAAGTTTGACTCTATTTGGGTAATTGTTGATATGTTAACAAAATTAGCCCACTTCTTACCGGTCAAGATTACTTTTACAGTTGAATACTATGCAGGGCTTTACATCTGAGAGATTTTTAGGTTGCACGGCGTCCCAATATTTATTATCTCAAATAGAGGAGCACAATTTACTGATAACTTCTAGAAGTCTTTCTAGAAAGGATTAGGGGTGCAAGTTAATCTCAGTACAAACTTTCACCCTCAAACGGATGGCCAAGCTGAACACACAATATTAACACTTGAGGACCTGCTACGGGCATGCATGTTGGACTTCAATAGAAGTTGGGATGACCACTTACCTCTTATTGAGTTTGCATATAACAATAGCTATCAATATAGCATCAAGATGGCACCTTATGAGGCTATGTACGATCAAAAATGCAGATCCCCTATTAGCTAGTTTGAGGTAGGTGAGTTAGAGTTCATTGGACACGACCTGGTACAACAGACAATGGAGCAGGTTAAGCTCATTCGAGAACGTTTATTGACTGCTCAAAGTCACCAAAAGTCATACTCAGATGTGCTGCGATGAGATTTAGAGTTTTGTGTTGATGACTGGGTATTCTTAAAAGTCTCACCTATGAAGGGTGTTATGAGATTTGGAAAAAAGGGCAAGCTTAGTCCAAGATTCATTGGGCCATATAGAATTGTTCGAATGGTCGAACATGTGGCTTATGAGTTAGATTTTCCATCGGGGCTAGAATTGGTTCATTCAGTCTTCCATATATCAATGCTACGAAAGTTCATAGGAGACCCTTCTCGGGTTGTCCCTATTGAGGATGTTCAGATCACAAAGGAGTTGTCATGTGAGGTAACTCCAGTAGCAATATTAGATCGGCGGGTCCAAAGGTTGAGGACAAAAGATGTGGCTTCTATTAAAGTATTATGGAGAAAAAAGAATAGGGAAGTGGTGACATGGAAAGCCGATGATGGAATGAGATCCAGATATCCTCAGTTGTTTTAGATCCCATAGTGGTAAAAATATCAATTTTGATTACAATAGTGAGGTAGGATACCCATTTAGTCTTTTTATCGTTGCTTATTATTATGTTGTTGTATTTTTTTGTACTATTATTGCGGTGTTATGGTGCTTAGCTATTTGTATCGTCCTTTGAGGTGCTTAGGCTGGAATCATATACATTTTAGGTTCCTGGTTATTCATGGTTATAGAGGGCACTCTATCAAAGTTTTGGCAACTACTAAGGACTTAACCCCGTGGCATAGATTTTTCATTCGAGGATGAATGTTTCTAGGGGGGGGGCAGGATGTAACACCCCAACTTTTTGGAACTCTAACTTAACTCGTATCTTTATGGCAAGACGGAGAGTAATTATTATATAAGTAATGATGTGGGTCATTTTTTAAGTTCTCGAGAGTCACATCTTAATATTTGGAAGTTAAACGAGTTTTGTAATAAAAGTTAGCGAAAGTTATTGCAAGTTCCTTTGTAAAGATATCTCCGAAATTTCTTAACAAACAAAACTGGGCACCTCTTGGGGAAGCACTAGGACAAATGAATCCTTTATCAAGAAACTCTTGGATTTGAGCCTTAAGCTCTCTTAATTCTATCGGAGCCATGTGATACGGAGGGATGGAAATGGGATGAGTACCAGGCTCTAAATCGATGTAGAAATCTATATCTCTATCCTGAGGCATACCAGGCAAATCCGTAGGAAACACTTCTCTAAATTCTGACACCACACGAATAGACTCAATAGAGGGAAGATTCAACCTCAACATCTCGAATATGATCCAAATAAGACAATCAACCCTGCCCCACCAATTTCCTAACCCTAATGGAGGATATGATCTTAGTTGGCTTAGGCTTGTACACCCCTTCCCACTCTTACTTTTCCCTACTGGGGATCTCAGGAGTCACAGAGTTAGTATTACAATTTAACACAGCATAATAGGGGGACAACCAAGTCATGCCTAAGATTATATCAAAGTCAGTCATATAAAAAATCACCAAATTAGCCCATGTCTGAAAATCCATAAATAAGATAGGACAAGAACGATAGACATGGGTGGTTGTATTACAATTTCCCCGACCTCCACGACCTCACTAATTTCCTCCTCGCCCACCTTGTGGACGTCCTCGACTATTATTACCATTCCTCGTAGGTACCACTGCTCTAGACTGCTACTGCGCGGGTGGGGACAATCTCTCCTCAGATTCCCAAGTTCTCCACAGTTATAAGAAATGCTATAAAAAAATGGCCTACTGCCCACCAAAGATGCGGCTCCCTGGCTATCCTGAATCAAATTTTGAGGTGGAGTTCCCGAGTAATTACCTGTAGAAGCGAGCATAGTAGACTGGATTGGCTGGGCTGAAAGTGTCGGCCTACCTGAACCTGTCGAGTATGAGCCCTAAAAGTTTCCTGAGTTCTTAGCTTTCTTAGCCAATGCCTTAGCCTGACCGTCTCGCCTCACCCCCTCCACATTCTTCATGAAATCGATTACCTCATTAAAACTCCTTCCTGCAGAAGTCATGTGCACAAATAATACATGTAATTCAGAATTCAATCCTTTAACAAATAGGGGGATCCTCTCCTCCTCCGTAGTCACCAATTGCGTAGCATTTATAGAAAAAACATGGCACTTAGCCTCATAAGCAGCCACAGACATACCACCTTGCTCCAAAGCCATGAAATAATCCTTCTTATGATCTCTCAATGTCCGGGGCACATACTTTTCTAAGAACAAAGCATGAAACTGAGTCGAAGTGAGTGGGGGTAAAGTTGAAGATCTGCATTCCACATAAGCTCTCCACCACTACTTAGCCTCACACTGAAGTTGAAAGGTCAAAAATTATAGTCCATGCTGATGGACTATTCCCAACTTATGAAGCCTCTCATAACAATCTAAGATGAACTCATAGACATCCTAACTCTCAGAACCAATAAGCACAGGAAGCTTCAACTTAAGAAACTTAGTCAACATCTCATGTTCATTACTAGTCATAACAAGACTCAACAAAGGATAGAAGAAAGCATCATTACCTCTAGTTCCACCCACCTTGGGAACAATGATAGAAATAAGGGGATTGGCGGGACCTTGAGTTGCTTGAACCGTGGTGATGACTCCAGGACCAACCAATCCTTTCAAAAATGACAAAATCTGTTGAGCTAACATTGGGTCTAAGGGAAGAACATCTGTAGTCTCAGTCTCTACCTCTTCCTCTTGTCCAACATACTCATCATTCTCTACCTCTAGATTCTCCTCTATCTCTTCATGATACGCACGAGGATTCTCATTTCTAGGATCATTCTCAACCGGAGCTTCACCCTAGTAGGTGGTACCCTTCCTCGGCCTCTACCCCTAGCTCTTCCTCTACCCTTGCCTCGACCCCGACCTCTCGCTACTGACTCCTCAGCTTATGCATTGACGGGAGCTACGGGCCTGACGCCGTTGAACCCAGTGTTACCTATATGCGAACAGAAGAGTGAAGGATATTAGATACCAATTTGAATCACCAGATACCAATTGGACCCAAGTTATAGCACAAAAGGAGTCAAGAGGAAATATAGTGATTTCCTAAAGTCCTATAGCCTCTTGAAGAAAATTAAAAACATCTCTATACCATCCCGCACGACTCTACTAGAGTGATTTTGGTACATTGAGATCAATGAACCTAGGGCTCTAATACCAACTTTGTCACAACCCAGACTGTCATGAGTGGCACTCACACAAACCCTCCGGTGGGATAACCATAACTACTAACCAACTAATCTCAAAACTAAGAATTTAAAGATGCTTCTTTAAATGCAGAAAACTGAAGTTCCCATAAACTTCCAAAAGATCTAACAACGAGTAACAAAACTAATGCGGAAATAACTCCTAGAACCTGGAAGTCAATATACCTAAACTCTAACCAACAAGTTTAAGAGAATGGGTACAACCCAACTAAACATAAGGTAACTAATGAACTAATTTAAGTCTGAATAAAATGGACTGAGCAAAAAGAGAACTCATGGCAGCCTGGAAGAACTGGCTCACCCTTGAATTCAATTGATCACTGATCTTCTAAATGAGGTCTTTCAATAGTCGCTTGAAGATTCCCTGTACTCAACAAAGAAAGAGCAAGTGTAGTATTAGTACACAACTACAGTGTATTGGTAGGATCACGCGGCTGTCCCACTAAGTGCAATATAGTAAGTAAAACAACATTATAAACATGTATATACCGAACATATACAATATTGATTATCATTTTCTCAACAATATGCATTTATAACAAGTCATTGGTCATCTCATGGAACCCATACTCAAACAGTTAGTGTGCCAGATCGTGACACCCGTTCCAAGTTAGTGTGTCGGATCGTGACACCCATTCCAAGTTTATGTCGGTACGTGGCAACTGATCCCAGTTAGTGTGTCGATACGTGGCATCCGATCCAATCAACATACCACAATCACAATCATAATGTACATTCTCAAAAATCATACAATGAAGGGGTGATTCATGGCATGTAGTTATTCGTTCATACTCATGTACGATTAGTATGATCAACAATGCAACATTCGCTTACATCCATACTATACAATGTAGCAAGTACAAACATATATCACACAATATGAAATCACAACCATCACCTACCTCGAATAAAGCTTGAATCCCCTAAGAAACTTGATTTTTCCCCTTTCGGATTCTTTCCGCTTGTTCTTAGTCTACAAACAATCGATATAACGCAATGATCAATAAACGAAGCCTAATTACCTAGATTATAATCAACATTATCAATGCTAGGCCAAACCCTTGATTTCCCATACCTAGATTAGGGCATTTTCCATCATAAATCTCATATCAAAACCCTCCCCTATCAATAATTACCCAATAAACTAGGTTATATAGATCATAAAATGGAGTCGGGGAGCGAAAACCTTACCTTTAGCCTCAAGAATGGTGGAAAATTGTCAAGAAAACTCTTGGGTTCGTTCCTTAGCTCTCAAGTTTGAAAATTGCAGAATAAAATGTTTTTGTGGTTTATTTCCGACTTTAAGTTGCGTTGTCCCGCCACCGCAGTCCGCACACCGCTACAGTGGCCCCTCCCTGGCGGCACAAATCTCAGTATAGCGGCTTGAACAGAAACAGAGAGCTAATTTAAGAATTCAAAACCCCTATTTCACAACACATATTAATCCCATGACACTCAGAAAATACTCGTTCAAGCTAAGATCGATTCCGGGAGTTCTATTCGCCTGAATTCAATTCTGTATAGTCGTACGGTTTCCTTAATGTCTTAGCTATATACTCATGTGGTCAAATTCATAACTAGACCTCTCATTTGTTAACAAATTTCCCTAGACCTCACTGACTTTGATTTCATCCAAATATGGACTAGGTTGGGAAATTTCAAGTTACTACCAAAAAGTTTTCCAGCCCAAAATTTTTCCCCATTGACTTCTCTATAACGACGTAAACTGATCATTGCACTAAGGGATCAACATTTCTACCAACAGAAAGCGTCAGACGGCGCAATACAAATGTCTTAAGGATAGTTGATGTTATAAGAAAACTCCATAAGTGAGAAGTGATTATCCTAGTTCCATCTTAAATCTAGCACTCATTCCCATAAGATAACTTCGAGTGCCTTGATTGTGCATTTTTTTAGCAATTAGTCATAGGGTGAAAAGTTGAACAAAGTTTAACCTGAGTCCTCAAGCCTTTCTGGAAAAATCTACAAAAATGTGTAGTAAAATTTGCCCCTATATATGAAATAACCTATATGAGAACACCATAAATTTTGACTATTTTGCTAAGGTACAACACACCATAACCCTCAACTATGAACGTGGCCCTAACTTGCACGAAATGGGCTAATTTTACCAACCTAGCAATAATCATCCAAAAGAATAAAACTATCATTGCACAAGGAATATCTATGACAAAATCCATATTTATTGCCTTTCATTTCTACAATGGAATAGCTATCTCTCCTGTCAGCCCACTAGGCTTCTAATTCTCTAACTCTTCCTTGTTACTTTGTGGGCACCATGCCTTGAACTTAGTTATATTCCTCTTCATCCATGACACCAATAAAACTCCTTAATATCACGATACAGTTTTGTGGATCCCATATGAATAGAGTAATGAGAATAGTGAGTCCTTTCCATAATATATTGTCTAAGCTGTGCAATATTTGAAAGCCATGACAGATCTTTGAATCTGAGGACTCTATCTTCTACTATATCCGCCTTAGAAAGAAAGAGCTAAAATTAGAAAGAACTAAATTGGAAATAGAAAAATCTGAAATTTTGCAAGTTAGGCTTAAGTTGTGAGTTATAAGCTTTGGGTCAACTTCAAACGACCAGAACTTTCACTATATGATGATTAAGGTGGACCATAAGATATCAAATGAAAAGTTTTTGAATCCTATTTCTAACGCCACCGAGTTTGCTAATTTTTGAGCTCGTATGAGGGGAATATGCCCATTTGAAGGCGGGCTGTCCAGTAAAGGAAAGTTTCTCAAAAATATGAGGGTATTTTGGTCTTTTCCTTTCCCAACCATATTAATTTGATTTTTAGTAATATTTTGGAGTCAAATGTGATTTGGGTCAGTTTTCATAAATCAGAATACGCTTAGGGTTTTGAGAGGAGTTCAAGAAGAGGAGAAAAGGAGAAAAGTTCAAGGCGTTCGTCAAGATTCTTGAGTTTTGTTGCGGATTCCGCCAAGGGTTTGATCTCTAAAAGGTATGTGAGTTTTCATAGTGTTGGGTTCATTTACCGACACACCAACACCCCAATCATATTATTTTTAGCGCAAATTCATTCTTAAAGTTGAAGGATTTGAGTTCTTGTTGACTTTTCTTGGAATACATTTCAGAATCGTGATTGTTGGGGTTTTGATGAGTCCTTGAGATAATTGTTAGCATTTTGAGGGTTGTTTTGAGTAGATTATCATGTACCTACGCTGAGTATTCAATTCTAAGTGATTGGGAAGGAAACCATTTGATTCTAGTCGAATTAAGGTCAGGAAACGAGTAGAAAAATTTATCGAAATTGTCTTGGAAGAATGGTGGCGCGGCGCGCCACAGATGCGCCAGCAATGCACCAGAAATGAGTGTCTGAATTTAGGGGCAGGCGCACCGCACCAACAGTGCACTTGGGTTGTCTGCCCCACTCTTTTCCCATCGTTTAGAACGTCTAAGTTCTCTTAAAGTGTACCCTCACTCCATATTGATTCTAACTACTCTAAACTACTTCTAAATATGTAGAAATTATTCACAACGTGAATCATAACCTTGAATTCATAATTCAAATTCAAGGTGGAGCTAAGAGTCACGTCTTCAAAGTTCTTCGAGTCATTTCAAAAGTCTTTTACAAATTGTTTTTAAACTTTTTTTTAAACTTGAGCATTGAGTATGAGAAAGAGTAGAGCTGAGTTCATTTACTTTAAAATGATATATAGAAACTAAGTATTCCCAAGAGAAATGTTTTTACATTTAAAAAAAGAGGAAACACCAATTTCCAAAAGAGTTCATGAGCAGTTTTCAATACTATCTCTTTTAAAAGAAAAACCTTTTGAGTAATAATCTCAAAGTTGAGGAAGAGGAAATGTATTTTTTTTAAATGTAATGAGCTAAATTATATTTTGGGAGTAGTATTGAGTACCGATATGGGGGAAAGTTCTAACAACTCACAACCCCCATAAACCATATAGCCAACGTGGGTAGGAAGGGTCATACTTTTTAGAAGATTTCCTATTGATTTTTAGCATGGGCTAGTGGATGCACATAGTTGGTAGGTTCTATACCCCGGCAAACTGTAGGACAGTTCTGACAACATGGGCTAGATGTTGTATCATCACATAGCTCATATTGATGGTTGTCGGTTAGAGAATCTCCCAAACAGAGTTATATTTTTTCATACAAACTGAGTTATTATTGTATTTTTTAATACATTGAGTTGCTATCTAATGTTTTAAAAGTTTTTATTTATATTGCATCTTTATCACTACTTTATATTGAAATGAGTTGAGTTGAGTTGAAACGAGGTAAGTGTTTGTTCAGTTCTAGTTCAAACTTATGTCATGTTGTAGAATTCCCCTCACATGCTCGTACATTTTATGTACTGACACCATTTGGCCTGCATATTTTATGATGTAGATACAGGTAACCAGGATCAACATCCAATGCTTTATTGATCCAATTGACTTCCAGAGTTGTTGGTGAGCTTCCTTGCTTCCAGAGGATCCCTTGTTTACTTTCAGTCATTTCATTTTGTTATTTGGATGTCATGGGTCTTGTCTCGACATCTATCTCACGTTAGTTCATGAGTCTTTTTCATTTAAGTTGTTATGCTATAGACTTGAGTTCCCTTGGAGGCCAATTTGAATGTTTATTTCTAAATATGATTAAGTCTTCCGCTAAGAGTTGAGCCAGGCAAAGGGTTCGCTTGGGGCCAGCAATGGTTCTTGAATGTCGGCCACGTCTATGGTGTAGGCTCACGGTGTGACAAACTTAGTGTTAGAGTGTAGACTTCAAGAGTTCTAGGGTGTCTATGAAGCCATGTCTGTAGAGTCTTAGATATCGATGTGAAGCGCGCCACATTTATAATTAGGAGGCTGCAACATTTAAAACTATCTCACTTCTATCATACTCTTTTTGTGCAATAAAGTTTAACTCTATAAAGTTTCCTTCTAATTTGTGCTTGTGCGCATCTCTCAGATCATGCCTCCACGAAGAGTTGTTTGAGGTCATCCTGCTAGGAAGAATGTTGAGGATCAAGGGATACCCAATGCACCAGAAGTGCAACCCTAAGGAGGGGTCACTAATGCAGAGTTCTAGGATGCTATCCGGATGTTGAGCCAAGTTGTGACCAACCAAGCAAGGCAACAACAAGGGAATCGAGAGGATGTGGCTGATACGTCCAGGATCCGTGAGTTCTTAAGGATGAATCCTCCAGATTTCACTTGTTCAAGTGTCACTGAAGATCCGGAAAACTTTGTGAAGGAATTTCAAAATGTGTTTGAGGTAATGTATGTTGATGATGTTGAGTGAGTGGAACTAGCTGCATACCAACTGAGGGGTGTTACTAGAGTATGGTACGACCAATGGAAGAAGAGCAGAGTTGAGAATGCACCAATTGTGAGTTGGGTTGTGTTTGAGGAGGCCTTCTTGGGGCGTTTATTTCCCCGTTAGCTAAGAGAGGCCAAGGTAAGGGAATTCCTTAGTCTCAAGTAGGAATCCATTAGTGTGCATGAGTACAGCCTCAAGTTTACCCAACTTTCCCGTTATGTTCCGGAGATGGTTGCTGACAAGAGGAACATGATGTTTGTTTCTGGATAGTCTTGTCTGTCAAGCGAAGAGGTTAAGGATGTGATATTGATAGTGGATATGGACATAGCAAGGTTGATGATCCATGTGCAACAGGTTGATGAAGATAAGTTGAGGGATAGAGAGGAGTTCTGAAACAAGAAGGCTTAGACAACAGGAAATGAGTCCGGGTAGCAGAAGAGTAATGGAAACCGGTCTTCTTTTCAACACAATCCTAATGGACCTGCTCCGTCGTCTGCTAGTGCACCTTCACCAAGGAATAAAGGTGATTTCAAGATTCAGAATTCACAGAACTTCAGAGCTAGATTAACTAGCACAATGGGGTAATGAGACTCCTGCATGTGCTAAGTGTGGTAGGAACCACTCAGGAGTGTGTCGTGATGGCTCCATTGGTTGCTTCAAGTATGGTTAGAATGGTCACTTCATGAGAGTGTGCCCTAAGAACATGCAAGGTAATGGAAATGGGAGCAATAGAGCCCAATCTTCTTTAGTGGCTCCGCTAGATAGAGCTGCACCTAGAGGAGCTCTTTCAGGGACAGGCAGAGGAGCAAACCGTTTGTATGCTATCACTAGTCACCAAGAGCAAGAGAATTCGCCAGATGTTGTCACGGTTATGATCAAAGTCTTTATTCTTGATGTATATGTTTTGTTCCATCCAGGAGCATGTCTATCTTTTGTGACTCCTTATATTGCTATAAATTTTGATATTTTTCCTAACCAACTTCTTGAGCCCTTCAGTGTTTCTACATCTGTCAGTGAGTCTATTCTAGCTGAGAGAGTTTATCATGGTTGTACGATTTCGATCAATCACAAGGACACCGTGGATGACTTAGTCGAGTTAGACATGGTAGATTTTGATGTTATTCTAGGTATGGACTGGCTTCATGCCTGTTATGCCTCAGTTGATTATGGAACTCGAGTAGTTAAGTTCCAATTTCCTACTGAGCCAGTTATAGAGTAGAGGAGTAGTTCAGCAGTTCCTAAGGGTCATTTCATTTCGTACCTTAAGGCGAGAAAGTTGGTTTCCAAGGGGTGCATCTATCACTTAGTCCGAGTTAACAACTCTAGGGTTGAAACACCACCTATTCAGATAGTTCCAGTTGTGAGTGAGTTTCTAGAGGTCTTTCCTGATGATCTTCCTGGAGTCCCTCCTGAGAGAGAAATAAACTTTGGCATAGATATTCTTCTTAATACTCATCCTATCTCTATTCCTCCATATAGAATGGCTCCAGCAGGGTTAAAGAGTTAAAAGAACTATTGAAAAACCTTCTTGAGAAAGGTTACATTCGACCAGGTGTCTCACCTTGGGGCGCACCGGTCTTATTTGTGAGGAAGAGAGATGTTTCTTTTAGAATGTGTATAGATTACTGTCAGTTCAATAAGGTTACTATCAAGAATAAGTATCCACTTCCAAGGATTGATTATCTTTTCGATCAGCTTTAAGGTGCCACATGTTTTTCCAAGATAGACCTCAGATCAAGCTATCATTAGTTGAGAGTAAGAGAATGTGACATTTTAAAGACAGCTTTAAGAACTTGCTATTGTCATTATGAATTTCTAGTCATGTCTTTTGGTTTGACTAATGCTCCTGCAACATTTATGGATCTTATGAAAAGAATGTTTAAGCCTTATCTAGATATGTTTGTTATCGTCTTCATTGATGACATTCTAAGATATTCGAGGAATGAGGAAGATCATGCTAGTCATCTTACAGTAGTTCTTCAAACTCTCAAGGATAGAGCATTGTATGCTAAATTCTCTAAGTGTGAATTTTGGCTTCAGTTTGGGCATTATTAGGTCACATTATTTCTGGTGATGAGATTTAAGTTGACACTCAAAAGATAGAGGCAGTGCAGAACTAGCCTAGACCCATATCTCCAACTAGTATTAGGAGTTTTTTAGGATTGGATGGTTACTATATAAGGTTTGTCGAGGGGTTCTCATCTATTTCATCCTAGTGTACTAAGTTGACTCAGAAAACAGTTAAGTTTCAATGGTCTCAAGCTTGTTAGAAGAGCTTTTAGAAATTGAAATCTAGATGACTACTGCCCCAGCGTTGACCATACAAGAAGGTACGCAAGACTGCGTGGCATATTGTGATGCGTCCAGAGTGGGACTGGGTTTTTTATTGATTTTAAATGGCAATGTTATAGCCTATGCCTCCAAACAGCTTAATGTTCACGGGAGGAATTACCCAACCCACGATCTAGAGTTGGTTGTTGTAGTGTTTGCTTTGAAAATATGGCTGCACTATTTCTATGGTGTTCATGTTGATGTGTTCACCTATCACAAAAGTCTTCAATATGTATTCAGTCAGAAAGAGCTTAATCTTAGACAGAGGAGATGGTTGGAGTTACTCAAAGATTATGATATGAGTATTCTCTATCACCCAGGTAAGGGTAATGTGGTTGCTAATGCTTTGAGTAGGTTGTCTATGGATAGTATCCCCCATGTTGAGAAAGGCAAGAAAGAATTAGCCAAAGATGTGCACAGGCTTGCACGATTAGTAGTTCGGTTAATGAATTCAAATGAAGGAGGAGTGGTGGTGATTAATGGGGCGTAATCATCATTAGTAACTGAAGTAAAAGAGAAAAAAGATCAAGACCCTATTTTATTTTAATTAAAGGCAAATGTTCATAAGCAAAAAGTGATGGCTTTTGAACAACGGGGAGATGGTGTATTGAGGTATCAAGGTAAGTTGTGTGTACCAAAGGTGGATGAAATCCAAGAGAGGATCATGTAGGAAGCTCATAGCTCCAGATATTCTATCTATCCGGGTTCCACAAAGATGTATCATGACTTGAGAGAAGTCTATTAGTGGAGTAGTATAAATAGGTGTATTGCATAGTTCATTGCTAAGTGCCCAAATTGTCAACAAGTCAAGGTAGAGCACCAGAGGCCCGGTGGTATGGCTCAAAATATAGAACATCAAGAATGGAAGTAGGAGATGATAAATATAGATTTAATTACTGGTTTACCATGGTCTCACAGGTAGAACGATTCGATTTGAGTGATTGTAGATCAAATGACTAAATCAACCTATTTCTTACTGGTAAAGACTACCGATCCAGCAAAATATTATGCTAAGTTATATATTCAAGAGGTAGTCAGACTTCATTGAGTTCCGGTGTCCATCATTTTAGATAGAGGTATGCATTTCACCGCACAATTTTGGAAATCTTTCCACAAAGGTTTGGATTCGAAGGTGAACCTTAGTACTACTTTTCATCCACATACCGATAGTCAAGCAGAGTGCACAATTCAGACTTTAGAGGCTATGTTGAGGGCATGTGTGATTTATTTCAAGGTTAATTGGGATGATCACTTACCTCTTATTGAGTTTGCTTACAACAATAGTTATCACTCTAGCATCCAAATGGCTCCTTATGAGGCTCTTTATAGGAGAAGATGTAGATCTCCTATTGGATGGTTTGATGTTGGTGAAGCTAGGTTGGTAGAACCAGACTTGGTTCATCAAGCTATGGAGAAAGTGAAGAATATTCAAGAAAGGTTGAAAACAGCGCAGAGTCGACAGAAATCCTATACAGATCTTAGGAGAAAAGACTTAGAGTTTGAGGTAGACAATTCGGTTTACTTGACGGTGACACCCATGAAGGGTGTTATGAGATTTGGTAAGAAGGGGGAACTCAGTCCCCGATATATTGGTCCTTACAGAATATCCAAGAGGATTTACAATGTAGCGTATGAGTTGGAGCTACCGTTAGAGTTAGCAGCAGTCAATCAGGTATTCCATATTTCAATGTTGAAGAAGTGTATGGGAGATCCTTAACTTATGATACCGACTGAAGATATTGGTATTAAGTATAGCCTATCTTACGAGGAGATTCCCGTCCAGATTATAGATCGTCAGGTTGCCAAGTTGAGAACCAAGGAGGTAGCATCAGTCTTATGGAGGAATCAGTTTGTTGAGGAAGCTACTTCGGAGGCTAAGGAGGATATGAAGAAGAGATACCCACATCTCTTTGAGTCCGGAGAAATTCCAAATTAAGGTACTAATCCTTTTCTTGGTATTTACTTTTAGATTGAAATGTTCTGTCACTTTGCATATCGAGTGTTTGAGCTGGGTGTTAGATGTTACTACTGTAACACCCCGAAAACTAGTAGGCTAAACTAGAGATTGACGTGAGGGTTAGAGTTGTGAATAACTCCCGATACTTAAAATGAAGGGTTTCGGGTTAGAACGTTAAGGTACAACTCCCCAAGGACCAACCATGGGTCCTTGAGGAGGACCTTAAGAAGGCTGCCCAAAATAGTGACCCACGAAGGGGACCCACGCCCCATAGGTCCACCCATGCCCTATGGTTGAGGGGTCGTGGGTCAAGGTCCCAAAAATAGTGCCACAAACACCCACACATGGAGGACAAGCACGGTTGGTGGGTCCACCCATGGACCGTCAGTGGTGGGTCGTGGGTGAGGCCTAGAACTACTTTTTGGCAGTTAAGTTTAGGGGCACTTTGGGGTTTTCCAGTTTTAGTTAATATTAAGTAACGTCGTTTTACTCTAAATTAGACTAACTCTATATTGATTTAAGACCCCTAAATTTAGTCATATTCCTCATAATTCCAAAATCCCAAATCAAAACCAACTTTTCCCCAATATTCTCTCTCTAGAACTTAAAGGGAAGAAGAAGGAAGTTGGAGCTAGCGTTAAAGGAGCAAGGTTTTATTCTCAAATTCATTGGATTTGATTGCTAAGGTATGGTAGCTCTTCATCCATGGAGCCCCTTTAAAAACCCCAATTTCAAAGTTAGAAATCCCAAAAGTTAGAGTTTGACTTCAATCTCATGGATTCCTTTCAAATTCGTATTTAATGATTGAATTATGTTTTATTATGGATAAATTGATAATTTTATATGGTTTTATGTTGAATTCCCCAAAAATCTATGAATTTCCCTATTTCCCCAATTTGGATCTCAAAGTGTGGGTATTGATTGATGCAAGTAGAATATTATAGAATTATGCATGTAGTAATTGAACTACTTGAATTATGTTATTATCCATGTCTAATGTAATTATTCTAGATGTGATGATGGAATATGATATGTGATCCTTGAAGGGCAAAGTATGTGAATTATGCATGATTATGAGATTGATGTATATGCTTTATGAACACTTTGAGAGTAAAGTGATTATGATTATGATCTAGTTGTTGTGTTGTTGAAAGGTTATCCTCATATACACACCTATGTATGAATATGATATGATGTGAAAGGTTTTCTCACAATATGATGATTCTAAGGTTGAAAGTATATTCTCACCTATTGAATATATGAGCTATAGTATAAATTATGTTGGATTGAGTGTCAAGATATTCTTCCTTGAATATGAACTTAAGTCAAGACTTAATATGTAATACATGGGAATTAATGCTTAGCACCGAGTGGATATGAATATAAGATGGAAGCTTTTACACTAGTTGAGTCGACTTGCCAATGAAAGCTTTTACATTAGTTGAGTCTGGCTTTCCAAATGGGTTCCTTCTACCTTAGTTGAGTCCGGGTTCCCAAAGTATGTATCTCATGAGATGGAAACCTTCTACCTTAGTTGAGTTCAGGTTTCTAGTAGCAATCTCCTTATCCCATAAACTATGTGCCCTCGTAGGTATTTAGCTAGTGGATCCACCTAAGATAAGAGTATGGTTCTACCTTAGGCAAGTAGGAGAACTCCTTTTCGGTGTGGGGTAGACACTAGATTCCATGCTAAGCTCACATCGTCTATGTCGGTTAAGGCTTATTTCCCATTATGACAATAGTATGAACAAGAATATGAATTATGAACTATAGCTACTTAAGAAGCTTTACTTAGTATGGGTAAGATTATGGGATCTTATCCATGCATTGCACAAGTATGCTTTTAGGGTATTTATGATATGTTCCTCTTATGATATGATGATCTATGAGTTGATTATGCTTATGACTTATGTTTTTCCACTATCTTCAAAATGATGCTTTAACTTAATAAATTGCATGCATTCAACTAAAATGTCCTTTTTAGCATGTTTTCAATATTTTTATGCATGTCTATCATACTTGGTCTATTTTTGTACTAACCTATGTTTTTCCTACATTTTCCCCAAGTGTTCGATTCTCAAGGTGGTCATCTTTGTAGCTAAAGCTTGGATTTGCTTATTCTCATATCTTGTTGGTGAGTCCTTATGATTCGAGGACAGATGTTATCTTTGCAGTTCCTTTCTTGTATTCCCTTTTCAGATTATGGTGTATGGGTTGTGTCCCTATTTGATTCAAGTATTGTAATAGATGGCTATGTTGTGACAAGTGTAGACTTTAGCTTTCCTTTAAAAAAAATTTGACTTGAAATGAATTTTTACTCTTTATTGTTCTATGCTTATGTTATGATATCCTAAGCGGCTTACATGTTGCCTTTCGGGGTTCTATATGCCTTGTTACATCTAGGGGGTACCCCTAGGTGGTGAAAAACTTGGTAATCAGAGCACAAGGTTTAGAATGATTCTAGGATGATGTCTCATAAGCCACGTCTAGTAGAGTCTTGTTCATAAGTCTGAAGCGCGCCACATTTATGAATGAGAGGCTATAAGATGTTTAGGAAATTTCACTTCTTTCATTACTCTTAAGTTAGTCCTTAGAGTTTAACTCTATAAAGTCCCTCTCATAATCCTTCTTTTGTGTCTTCAGGATATGAATACACGAAGGGCTAACGTTAGAAGAATGGAAGATGAGAATGTTAATCAAGGAGCTCCTCCTCAAGCTAATAAAGCTCCGGTTGATCCTTTGATTGAGAATGTGACCCATGTGGAGTTTAGGACCACTATCCAAATGTTGGCTCAAGTGATGAAGGCTCAAGCCAATAGAGAAGTTGTAGCTCTGGTGAATCCTAATGTGAATTCGGTTGCTTCAAAGGTTAGGGAATTTTCTAGAATAAACCCTCCCAAATTTTATGGCTCCAAAGTGGAAGAGTATCCCCAAAGGTTTATCGATGAGGTTTATAAAGTTCTTGCTATTATGGGGGTGTCTTCGGAAGAGAAGGCGGAGTCAGCCGCCTACCAACTAAAAGATGTTCCTCAAGTATGGTATAATTAGTGGAAGGGTGAAAGACCCGTATGAGTGGGCCGGTAGGATGGGAATTGTTCAAACCGACATTTCTTGATAGATTCTTTTTGCGAGAGTTGAAGGAAGCTAAGGTGGAAGAGTTCATTACCCTTCATCAAGGAAGTATGATAGTGAAAGAGTATGCCCTAAAATTCACTCAATTGTCCAAGTATGCTCCGACTATGGTGGCAGATTTGAGGGATAAGATGAGTAGGTTTTTGATTAGTGAGTCCAACTTGGTTGAAAAGGAATGTCGTACGACAATACTCCATCATGATATGAATATCTCAAGGCTTATGGTGTACACTCAACAAATTGAGGAGTCAAAACTCAAGGAAAATAATAGGGAAGTGAAAAGAGCTAGAATTTGTGATGGGAATTTCTTCAATGCTAGGTTCGATGGACAAGGTCGACCAAGGTTTAGGAAAAGGTTTTCCAACCAAGGCTTCTCTACTGCTCCAAGTGTTAACAGGAATAGGGTTTCCAACCCTAAACCTCAAGGAGGTAATAGTGGTGGTTCTTATATGGCTATCCCTAATTGTGCAAAGTGTGGAAGAAAGCAAGATTGTAAGTGCCTAGTTGGCACCGACGGGTGTTTTAGTTGTGGGAAGATTGGCCACAAGATGAGAGATTGTTTGATGCTCAAGGTTAAGGGAAGAGAAAATAAACAAGCTCTCCCAAGCGGTTCAAACTCGAATGCCCCAACCGCTTTTATGCTCTTCAATCCCGAGGTGACCAAGAGAGTTCCCTGGATGTGGTGACCGGTATGTTAAAAGTATTTCTTATTGATGTGTATGCCTTGTTAGATCCCGGTTCTATGGTGTCCTTTGTGACATCTTATGGGGCCATGAAGTTTGATATGCTCCCCGAAGTGTTATTAGAACCTTTTCCGGTCTCTACCCTGGTTGGTGATTTTGTAATGACTAGGAGGGTTTATAGAAGTTGTCCCATTTCCTTGTCCCATAGAATTACTTTGGTGGATTTGGTAGAGTTACACATGTTAGACTTTGATGTGATTTTGGTTATGGATTGGTTGCATGCATATTATGCCTCTATTGATTGTAGGACTCGGGTGGTTAGATTCTAATTTCAAAATGAGCCTATCTTAGAGTGGAAAGGAGGAAATTATATGCCTACAGGTCAAATTGTCTCTTGTCTAAAATCTAGGAAGATGATCTCCAAAGGGTGTATTTACCATCTTGTTAGGGTGAGGGATGTTGAATCCGAAACCCTTTCTCTAGAGTCGGTTCCGGTAGCTAATGAGTTCCTAGAAGTTTTCCCCTATGATTTGCCCGGTATTCCTCCTGAGCGGGAAATAGATTTTGGTTTTGACCTTTTACCGGATACGCAACCTATCTCAATTCCTCCTTATAGAATGGCTCCGGCGGAGTTAGAAGAGTTGAAGAAACAACTAAAGGAGTTCTTAGATAAGGGTTTCATCCGACCGAGTATCTCTCCATGGGGTTGTACCGTGTTGTTTGTTAGAAATAAGGATGGGTCTCTTAGAATGTGCATCGATTATCGTCAATTGAATAAAGTGACCATCAAGAATAAGTATCCTCTCCCAAGGATAGATGACTTGTTTGACCAAATTCAAGGGGCTAGATATTTCTCTAAGATTGATCTTCATTCGGATTATCACCAATTGAGGGTGAGAGGGGTTGATATTCCAAATATGACCTTTAGAACCTCATATGGTAATTATGAGTTTGTCGTGTTGTCATTTGGGTTGACTAATGCTCCGGCGGCGTTTATGGATTTGATGAATATGGTGCTTAGACAATAACCTTGATAAGTTTGTGAATGTGTTTATCGATGATATCTTGATTTATTCAAGGAATGAGAATGAACATATGGACCATTTGAGAATTGTGTTGCAAGTTCTTAAGGACCAACAACTTTTTGCAAAGTTTAGTAAGTGCGAATTTTGGTTAAGGTCTGTATCTTTCCTTGGTCGTATTATGTCAAGCAAGGGTATTGAGGTAGATCCTAAGAAGACGGATGCGGTCAAGAGCTGTCCTAGACCTCTAACTCCCTATGACATTAGAAGCTTTTTGGGTTTGGCTGATTACTATAGGAGGTTCGTTGAGGGGTTTTCCTCCATTGCTTCTCTGTTGATGGCTTTGACTCAAACGAAGGCTAAGTTTGTGTGGTCAGAAGCTTGTGAGAAAAGTTTCCAAGAGTTGAAATATAGACTTACTTCTGCTCCGGTGTTGACCTTACCAGAAAGTACATATGATTTTGTGGTATATTGTGACGCCTCTAGAGTGGGGTTGGGATGTGTGCTCATGCAAAACGGTGAAGTGATTGCCTACGCTTCAAGACAGCTTAAAGTCCATGAGAGGAACTATCTAACCCATGACCTTGAATTAGCGGCGGTTCGGTTTGCCTTTAAAATATGGAGGCATTATTTGTAAGGGGTCCATGTGGATGTCTTCACCGATCACAAGAGTCTTCAAAATGTGTTTATTCAAAAGAACTTGAATCTTCGACAATGAAGGTTGTTAAAATTATTGAAGGATTATGACATGAGTGTCCTTTACCACCCTGACAAAGTTAATGTGGTAGCGGATGTACTTAGTAGATTCTATATGGGTAGTGTGGCTCATGTAGAGGATGACAAGAAAGAATTGGTTCGTGATGTGCATGGGTTGGCTCTGCTAGGTGTTTAACTAGTGGAAGCCACTAAAGGTGGTGTCATGGTCCATTATGGTTCCGAATCGTCCTTTATGATGGATGTGAAGTCTAAGAAAGATCTTGATCCTATATTAGTTGAGTTGAAAGAGTTAGTACTCAAGAAGTCCGTTGAGGCTTTCTCACAGGGGGGAGATGGGGTGATTAGGTACCAAGGTCGGTTATGTGTTTCAGATGTTGATGGTTTGAGGGAAATTGTTTTAGAGGAAGCTCATAGTTCTCGGTATTCTATTCATTCGGGAGCCACCAAGATGTACCATAATCTACGGGAAGTCTATTGGCGGAATGGTATGAAGAAAGATATTGCGGGATTTGTAGGCAAATGTCCTAATTGTCAACAGGTTAAGGTTGAGCATCAAAGGTCGAGAGTCTTGTCCCAAGATATAAGTATTCCCACTTGGAAGTGGGAAGATGTGAATATGGACTTTATTGTGGGTTTGCCTCGCACCCGAAGGCAACATGATTCTATTTGGGTCATTATAGATCAGATGACAAAATCAGCCCACTTTATTCCCGTCAAGGTTTCTTATTCGGTGGAAGAATATGCGAAGTTGTATATAAGGGAAATAGTAAAATTTCATGGAGTTCCTCTATCTATTATTTCCGATCAAGGTACTCAATTTACATCTCACTTTTGGAAGTCATTCCAAAAAGGGCTTGGTACTAAGGTTAAGCTTAGCATGGCTTTTCATCCCCAAACCAATAGGCAAGCGGAGCGTACCATTCAAACATTGGAAGATATGTTAAGGGCATTGTTATAGATTTCAAGGGCAATTGGGATCACCACTTGCCATTAATAAAGTTTGCCTACAATAATAGTTATCACTCAAGTATCGGCATGGCTCCCTTTGAAGCCTTGTATGGTAGGAGATGTAGGTCTCCGGTTGGTTGGTTTGAGATCGGTGAAGTTGCTTTGATAGGTCCCGAGCTAGTTTATGAAGCCATTGAGAAAGTTTGGCTTATTAGAGAGAGGTTGAGAACGGCTCAAAGTAGACAAAAGTCTTATGCCGATGTGAGAAAAAGGGATCTAGAATTTGAAGTTAATGATTGGTTCTATTTGAAAATCCCACCCATGAAGGTGTCATAAGATTAGGCAAGAAAGGGAAACTTAGTCCCCAGTATGCAGGTCCATACTAACTTTTGAAACGAGTTGGTAAAGTTGCCTATGAGTTGTATTTGCCAAATGAGTTGGGCCCCCATTCATCTAGTATTTCATGTTTTCATGCTCAAGAAGTGTATTGGAGATCCAGCATCCATTATTCCCTTAGAAGGATTGGGAGTTGACAAAAGTCTTTCATATGAAGAGGTTTCGATAGAGATCCTAGACTAGCAAGTCAAGAGATTGAGAAACAAGGAAATAGCTTCCATGAAAGTTTTATGGAAAAATCATTTAGTTGAGGCTGCTACTTGGGAGGCCGAGGCCGATATGAAGTCGCGATATCCTCATCTCTTTCCTTCTACTCCTATTCAAGCTTGAGATAAGTAGTTCCTCTTGATTTCCTTTGTTTTGGCAGTCATGTGTGTTATTTGTGTTTTCCATGATTTCCTTATGTTATGCATGTTCTTGAAGAAATTCATGTGTAGTAAGAAAATAAGTTTTTATGATTGATTTTCCTCATGTTGTTGTGCATTGAGTATGAGTTGCCTAATTGACTTCATCAGATGAATTGATGGACATGCTTTAGTATACTTTTGAGAGTAATTGCATGTTGGGTCCATGATATTGTGTTGAGCATGCTTTTAGGTGGAGAAGGTAGTTTATCCTATGAATATGAGAAATGCTGAAATTTCATGCATAATGGGTTGTTAGATGTAGTTCCTACTTCCTTGGGTTGCATTGATTATGTTTGAGATGGAGTTCATGTTTCCTCCTTTGAATCGTACATTATTTTAATGTTTCATGAATGATGGAATGCTAGTTTTGAGTCTTTACTTCCGTAAGGTGTCTACATCATCATTCGAAGATGAATGTTCCAAAGGGGGAGATATTGTAACACCTCGAAAACTAGTAGACTAAACTATAGCTTGACGTGAGGGTTAGAGTTGTGAATAACTCCTGGTACTTAAAATTAAGGGTTTGGGTTAAAACATCAAGGTACAACTCCCCAAGGACCAACCATGGGTCCTTGAGGAGGATCCTAAGAAGGCTGCCCAAAACAGTGACCCACGAAGGGGACCCACGCCCCATAGGTCCACCCACGCCTCGTAGGTGAGGAGTCGTGGGTCAAGGTCCCAAATATAGTGCCACAGACACCCACCCATAGGGCATTTTGGGGTTTTTCGTTTTATTTAATATTAAGTGATGTCGTTTTACTCTAAATTAGAATAACTATATATTGATTTAAGACCCCTAAATTTAGTCATATTCCTCGTAATTCCAAAATCCCAAATAAAAACCAACTTTTCCCTAAATATTCTCTCTAAAACTTTTCACATGGTCTATGTCGGTAAGGATTATTCCCCATTATGACAATAGTATGAACAAGAATATGAATTATGAACTATAGCTACTCAAGAAGCTCTACTTAGTATGGGTGAGATTATGGGATCTTATCCATGCATTGCACAAATATGCTTTGAGGGTATTTATGATATGTTCCTCTTATGATGTGATTATCTATGAGTTGATTATGCTTATGACTTATGTTTTCCAGTATCTTCAAAATGATGCTTTAACTTAGTAAAATGCATGCATTCAACTAAAATGTCCCTTTTAGCATGTTTTCAATATTTTTATGCAAGGCTAAATTGGAAATAGAAAAATCTGAAATTTTGCAAGTTATGCTTAAATTGTGAGTTATAAGTTTTGAGTCAACTTCAAACGACCATAACTTTCAGTATAAGATGAGTTAGGTGACCCATAAAATATTACATGAAAGGTCTTGTAATCCTCTTTCAAATGCCACCGAGTTGACTAATTTTCAAGCTCGTATGAAGGAGATATGCCCGTTTGAAAGAAGGTTGTCTAGTTAAGGAAAGTTACCTAAAAATATGAGGGGTAATTTGGTCTTTTACTTTCCCAATCAGATTAATTCAATTTTTAGTAATATTTTGGGGTCAAATCTGAGTTGGATCAATTTTTAGAAATCAAAATACGCTTAGGATTTTGAGAGGAGTTCAAGAAGAGGAGAAAAGGAGAAAAGTTTAAGGTGTTCGTAAAGATTCTTGAGTTTTGTTGCGAATTTCACCAAGGGTTTGATTCCTAAGAGGTATGTGAGTTATCATAGTGTTGGGTTCGTTCACCCATTCCAATCATGTTATTTTCAGCGCAAATTCGTTCTTAAAGTTGAAGGTTTTGAGTTCTTGTTTAGTTTTCTTGGAATACCTTTCATAATTTTGATTGTTGGGGTTTCGATGAGTTCTTGAGATAAGTGTTAGTGTTTTGCGTTGTTTCGAGTAGATTATTGTGTACATACATTGAGTATTCGATTCTAAGTGATTGGGGAAGAAACCATTTGATTCCAGTCGAATTAAGGTCAGAAAATGAGTAGAAAAATTTGTCTGAATTGTCTGGGAAAATGGTAACACGGCGTGCCACAGATGCGCCAGCAAGGCTAGCGTGGCGCTCCAGCACTATGCCAGAAATGGGTCTCTGAACTTAGGGGTTAGCGCCCCGCACCAGCAGTGCGTCTGGGTCGTCTGCCTTCACCTTTTTTCTGTTGTTTAGCCCGTCTAAGGTATCTTAAAGTGTACCTTCACTCCCAATTGATTCTAGCTAGTCTAAACATCTAGAAATCATTCACATGGTGAATCATAACCTTGAATTCATAATTCAAATTCCAGGTATAGTTAAGAGTCACATCTTGAGAGTTCTTCCCGTCATTTCAAAAGTCTTTTACAAATTGTTTTTAAACTTGTTTTAAGACTTGAGCATAGAGTTTGAGGAAGAGTAGAGCTGAGTTCATTTTCTTTAAAATGATATATGGGAACTAAATATTCCCAAGAGAAATGTTTTTACATTTAAGAACAGAGGAACACTAATTTACAAAAGAGTTCATGAGCAGTTTTCAGTACTATCTCTTTTAAGAGAAAAACCTTTTGAGTAATAAACTCAAAGTTGAGCAAGAGGAAATGTTTTCTTTAAAACATAGTGAGCTAAGTTATATTTTGGGAGTAGTATTGAGCATCGATATAGGGGAGAGTTCTAACAACTCACAGCCCCTATAAACCATGTAGCCAACGTGGGTAGAAAGGCTCATACTTTTTAGATGATTCCTTATTTATTTTTGGAATAGACTAGTAGATCCACTTAGTTAGTAGGTTCTATACCCTGGCAAAGTATAGGACAGTTATGGTAGTGTGAGCTAGACATTGTATCACCACATAGTTTATAGTGATGGTTGTCAGTTAGGGAATCTCCTAAACAGAGTTATTTTGTATTTTTGCATACAAACTTAGTTATTATTATATTTTTCAATACATTGAGTTGCTATCTATTGTTTTAAAAGCTTTTCTTTATATTGCATCTTTATCATTGCTTTATATTGAAATGAGTTGAGTTGGGTTGAGATGAGGTAAGTGTTTCTTTAGTTCTAGTTCAAGATTATGTCATGTTTTAGAATTCCCCCTCACATGCTCGTACATTTCATGTACTGATGTCATTTGGCATCTTTTATGAAGCAGATACAGGTAACCAGGATCAGCGCTTCGTTGATCCAGTTGAGTTCTAGAGTTGTTGGTGAGCATCTTTGCTTCCGGAGGATCCCTTATTTACTTTCAGTAATTTCGTTTTGTTATTTGGATGTCATGGGTCTTGTCTCGACGTCCATCTCAGTTAGTAGAGGCTTCATAGATAGATAGACGTTAGTTCATGAGTCTTGTTCATTTCAGTTGTTAAGTTCCAGACTTGAGTTGCCGTTGAGGCCAGTTTGAATGTATATTTCTAAAACATCTGAGTTTGCTTTTGAGACAGTTGAGCAAAGTTTGTCTTTTAAGTTCATATTATTTATGAGCAACTCTTCCGCTAAGAATTGAGTCAGGCTAAGGATTTGCTTGGGGCAAACAATGGTTCTCGAGTGCCGGCCACGTCCAGGGTATAGGCTCGGAGCATGACAGACTCTCCTCCGAGCTGCTCCATGTTGAGATTGTTTTATTCTTGTACCTTCACCTCACAACTAGAAGTGACAGTGCTAATTCTTGATCTATGACCGCAACATCATTAGAATCAATTATTCTAAGCCCCAAATAGGCTAGCTGATCGAGGTTTTCAAATATTTGTTGCTTTTCCACTCCCATATAAATTTGACTGTCAATAGACTTATGACTAAGCGTATCAATTATTATATTGGATTTTCCTAGAACGTATAAGATATACGTGCAATAGTCTTTAAAAAAACTCAAGCTATCATCATTGTCCTCGGTTGAACACTTTTAATCTCCAAATATACTAGGGACACCTATGATCTATATAAATATAAACATTATATACATAGAAATAATTCCTCAAAATCTCAAGGGCATGAGTAAATATAGCCAATTCTAAATTTTGGGTCAGGTAGTTCTTCTCAGTCTTCTTTAACTATTTAGAAGTAGAAGCAATTACCTTTCCGTGTTGAACAAAAATACAAATCAGCTGAATTCTTGAAAAAATCACAATACATTGTGTAGCCCTTTAGATGTTCTGGTAAGGTCAGAATCGATGTTGAAGTCAATCTATCTTTCAATTCTTGGAAACACCACTCGTTGGTTGCGGTCCTATGAAATTTAGTTGCTTCTTAATTCAGCTTTGTCAACGATGCTGAAAGTGAAAAATTCGGTTCCACAAACTTTCTCATACCATTCTATTTTATGAAAGCTACAAACTTCTATAAATGTCGTGGGTCTAGGTCAAGTTTTAACAACCTCAATCCTTTATAAGTCAACCTGAGTACAAACATCTAATGCAATAACGGCCAAAAAGAAAATATAATGCAACCAGAAATCACACTTTGGGAGCATTACATACAACCTCTAATCTTAGACTACCTAAAGCACTTCTCGGACATGGACTCTATGTTTTATCTTTGAATGAGATATACCAGATTATCAACAATCAAAACAATAACAAAAAGCCTAAGAAAAACATAAACATACAATTCATCAGGTCAATAAATACTCCTGGGTGTTTGTTAACCCAAAAGACATCACACGAAACTCAAAATTACCATATCCGAGCATGACATCTGTCATTGGAATATCACCCTCTCAAGCAGGTTCTTGGTGGTACTCTAAATTTAAATCATTCTTTGAGGAGCATGAGCATCCTATGGTTGGTAATCTCATAATGTATCAATAGAAAAATCAAATTAGACTTAAAATGTGGCGGGTTCTTTGCTTATGATTAAGATAAAATTAGACTTAGTGTCTAATTTAAATTTGGAGCACAAGATATGAAATTCAATATTACTTTTGTATTATGTTAGACTCACAAAATTCTTGGAGTATATTTGATATTGTGGTTGTTGAGTTTCTCTTTTACTAGTATATGGTATAACTAGTATATATATATATATACACACACTTGTTCAAAATAATTGTATTCTTTTATGAATAAGTGTCACTTAAAATGTTGTGATTTTTCATGAAAAGATGTCTATTCAAATAAAACTATATGTATAGACATGAATATTGGTGAATAGTCATTTGTCATGTTTTGTGAAACAAGCATTTTGATTATATTGCATTTATTGGACACGATAAAACTATGTTCATGGGTAGTTATACAACAATCAAATTGAAAGTTATAGAAAGATCCTTTTGAAATGGTATTTAACAAGGTGCTGACTCTAAACGATTTTTGTATCACACAAAATTGTAATAAGTAAGAACAAAAAATTTATGAGAAAAAGTTACCTCACGGAGAGCTTTCCAAACTCAATATTTTTATTTGTTCTTATTTGTTTGAGTCAAATTATTTGTGACATAAACACTTGGGACATGTCAATTACAAAACCTTACAATGAAAACTGATAAACTTAGAAGTTTTGTCTGCCTTTGAGTGCAATAAATAAAAAAATGTCAAGTTTGTGTTGAATCTAAGTATTATAAGCATTCTTATAAATCTGTTGAAAGGAACTCTAATCCCTTAAAGTTGATATACACTGACATTTGTGCTATGAAGTCAACATCATTTCGTGATGGGAAAAAAGTATCTCATAGCGTTTATTGACAGTTACATTAGATACGGTTATGTCTATTTGTTGAATGGTAAGGATGAAGGAATAGATTCATCTAGGCAATATAATATTGAAGTTGAAAATCAATTGGGAAAAAAAAAAGTGATAGGGATGGAGAGTATACATCTCCTTTTGCATAAATATGTTTGGAAATAGGGATTATCCATGAAACTACTGCCCTATTCACCTCAATCTAATGGAATTGCATAATGAAAAAAAACGAACTTTGAAGGAAATGTTGGCTACATTACTTTTAAGTTCAGGTTTACCACAAAACTTGTGTGGAGAAGCATCCTTACAGCAAAAAGGAACAACAAAAATGTTAGTCTTTTCAGAAGAAATCAATAAAAAGTTTTGTTTGTTCAGGACACAATCTATTCCATATGAGAAATGGAAAGGAAGGAAATCCAAATTGAAATATTTCAAAGTGTGGAGGTGACTAGCCAAAGTCGAAGTTCCTATTCCTAAAAGGATTAAAGTAGGACCTAAGAATGTGGACTATAAAAAGTAGACTTCAATAGTCTAGTGAAGGGTCTAAAAAACCTTGGAAAGAACAAAAAGAGAATATTATTAATAAATATTTTCATAGGAATAGTAAATGTCAAAGGACATCTACTTCCTTTGGATATGATTTTGTAACATTTCTTATGCCTTATGTGGACTCTTCCTACCAATAGTAAGAATCGTGAGCAACAATATTAGAAGTTGATTGATCTTCCTCCAAGAAATAAACTTTTGGGTTCGAAGTGAATCTTCAGAAGGAAAATGAAAGTTGATGGAACTATTGACAAATACAAAGCAAGACTTTTTTTTTCAAAGGCTTTTGATATAAAGAAGGTCTTGATTTTTCTGACACACACTCGTCAGTTACTAGAGTTACAACTTTCTTAAATGGAGAAGTGGGGGAAGAAATTTACATGGAATAGCCCGAGGGTTTTGTGGTTCCTGATAAAGAAAAGAAAGTGTGAAAACTTCTTAAGTTACTTTATGGACTAAAACAGGCACCCAAACAATGACATGAGAAATTTGAACAAACCATGTTGGCAAATGGATTTAAGAATGATGGAAGTGATAAATATGTTTACATAAAAATTACAAGTTCATTGTTTGTTTGTATATTCACGTCATGTTGATCATTAGTAGAGACACTAATGACATAAATGCTACTAAACATATGCTAGAAAATAACTTTGATATGAATGATCTTGGAGTTGCTGATGTGATCTTAAGTAATAGAATCCTTAGAAATCCATAATGTTCAGCGTTGCCACGGTCTCATTACATTGAAAAGCTAATTAACTAGTTCAAATACTTGGATTTTAATATTGTCAAGACTCCAATAAATAAGAGTCTTGCACTTCAAAAGAATGAAGGCGAAAGTGACTCACAATTGAATTATGCTAGAGTATTGGGAAGTATGATGTATATCAGGATGTGTACACAATCAGATATAACATCTGTTATTAGTAAGCTCAGTCAGTTCACGAGTAATCCTAATCGAACTAATTAGATGACAATGAAAGAGTTTGGGGTATTTAAAACATATTCAAAATTGTGTCTCGCAATATAAAAAATATCTAGCAGTATTGATAGGATATAGTGATATAAATTGGATCACAGAATCAAATGAAATAAAATCAACAAGTGGATATGTATTTACTCTTGGTGGAGGATCAGTGTCTTGGAAATCATCCAAAAATACATGTATCGCTAGCTCTACAATGATCTCTAAGCTTGTCGCTCTAAATAAGGCCGGTGAATAAATTGAAAGACTCCAGAATTTTTCGATAGATATTCTCTTTTGGCCCAATCTTTTGGCATATTTATGCATATACCTTGATAGTCATTATGCAATAGGTAGGGTGTGGAGCATGAAGTATAATGGAAAGTGTCGTTATAAAAGACGTAGATATAATACCATTAGAAAACTACTCTCTAGTGGAATTATCACAATTAACTATGTAAAGTCAAAGGGTAATGTGTTGCATCCACTTACAAAAGATCTAACTAGAGAGAGTTGAAATATCATCTAAGGGAATAGATTTAAGACATAAGACAAGTCATCATGGTGGTAACTCTACCTAGCAGACTGGAGATCCCAAGAGCTAGGTTCAAGAAGAAAACAAAGTTTTGACTGGCGGTTCGACATTGTCAAATAACTCAATCAATTCTCGTAATGAAGACAATATTCAGGAAAAGGATAAAACATTAAGTCTTTTTAATGAGTTAATAAAGCTTAATGTTTTTTTAATGATTTCTTAATTTGGAATATTCGACCAAATAGTGTATCTACGCGATGACACGGTTACAAATCATATATGTGAGTGTGAAGTATAAGCCGCTTCAAAGAGGATGATTGTAAAAAGTCTATCTCTTTATACACTCATGAAAACAAGAGGTGTTCATGGATGAAACGAAGTTGTGAGAGCCATAGACGGTAAATTATTGACTGTGTGACATATGGTTGTCTAGGTATACACCAAATCTTGATGGTTTCAAGATATCAAATCTATCGATTGATCGAGTATATCCGATATATGTTCACTATGGAAACTTCAAAGGGAAACTTACTTATCCAGATACAATTAAGTCTTGCTTGTAAAGTATACACGTGTGTCTATTTCTTTGTCTTTGAGTCATTCCCCATTCATGTGGGGGATAATTAGGTTTTAAAAGGTGTGAATGGAAAATGAAGAGTTGTTACTTTTATGAAGAGTTGTGACTTTAATGAAAAATAGTGACTTTTATGAGGAGGTGTGACTTATACAAAAAGTTGTGAATTTTATGAAAGGTTGTGACCTTTCGGAAAGATTGTGACTTTACCAAAGGGTTGTGACCTTTCCGATAAAGCATAATAAGAACATTTTCACACTACCCTTTGTTGTTTATAAATAGAGGGATTTCCCTCCCATTTTAAAAACCAAATTTTCTGGACTTCTTCTACTACTACTAAATCTAATATTCAAAGTGTACTTTACTACCGTTGAGTGGTTCGCCAACATCGTGGTTATAGGTATTGATACACCGGTGAGTAAGATCGTTCTATCCTCGGAGGATATATTCCATTAACCTTGGGTACTTGAGGGGAATAATATTCCTAAGGGGACCCTGTGCATTCAGTGGGGTCGGTTAACTTCTTTGAGAAAAATATTTTGTATATTTTTTCTAATTTTTTTCTAATTTTTTTCTAATTCTATTTCTCTACTAGTTTTAATTTTCTAATTTTGAAAATATTCTTTAAACTTTGTTGTTTCATATCAAGTTCTTCAACGTTTTTGTAACGACCAGGTTCTGTCGTTATAGAAAAGCCAATGGGGAAAAAATTGGGTCGAAAAACTTTTTCGTAGTTACTTGTAATTTCTCAGCCTTGTCTAGATTTGGACGAAATCGGAGTCATTAAGGTGTAGGGAAATCTGGTAACAACCGATTGACTTATTTATGATTTTGATTACTTGGGTAGTTAGATAAGTTGTTAAGGAAAGCATACGACTTTATGGAATTGAATTCGAGTGAGTAGAACTCCCGAAATTGCTCTTAGCGTGAACGATATTTTTTTAGTGTCATTGGTTAAAGGTGTGTTTTGTAATGGGGGTCTTGGAATTATTAAAATAGCTCACTGGTTCCAAGCAAGCAGCTGGAGTGGGATTTCTACCACTAGGGCGAGGCCACTGTAGCGGGGTGAGGACCGCTGTGGCGGGTTCGACGCGACCTAAGGTCGTAAATAAACCCCAAAACGTATGTATTCTACACTTTTCAATTTTCAGAGCTAAGGAACGAACCCCAGGCAACTCTTGACAGTTTTCCACCATTGTTGAGGCTAAAGGTAAGCTTTTGACTCCCTGAATCCATTTTTTGATTTGTAGAATGTAATAAAATGGTTAATTACCGATGGGGGAGGGTTTTGAATTGGAAACTATGGTGGAAAAAGCCCTAGTTACGATACTTGAGATCATGGGCATGATCTAGGGTTGTTAGAATTGTTAGTAATTCAGGTAATTAGTGATTGTTTATTGATTCCCGTATTGTTATGATTGTTTGTAGACCAAGAACAAGCGGAACGAATCTGGAAAGGGAAGGATCAAGTTTCTTAGGGTTCAAGCTTGTTTCGAGGTAGGTGATAGTTGTGATTCTATGATTGTGTGATGTATGTTTGTCTTCCTTCATTATGATGCATGTATGTATGCGAATGTTACATTATTGATCACAATTGTTGTAAATGAGATAGACGAATGATGGATGCCATGAATCATGACTAAATTGTATGAACTTGAGAATATACTTGTGATTGTGGTATGTTGAATAGATCGGTTGCCACGTTCCGCCAAAACTAACTTGGATCGGTTGCCATGTTCTGGCATAATTATGGGATCGGTTTCCACGTTTTGGCATAGTTATGGGATCGGTTGCCACGTTCTGGCATAATCATTGGATCAGGTACCACGTTTCCGTATGCTAACTGTTTGGGTTTGGGTTCCATGAGAGGACCAATGACTTGTCATATTTGTGTATCTTGAGAAATGTGAAGTTGTCCATTGTTCGTAAATGTTGATAATATTGTATATGTTCGATTTATGCATGTGATTATATTGTTGTATTAACTTATGTATGCTGCACTTAATGGGATAGTCGCGTGATTCTACTAGTACACTGTGGTTGTGTGTTGACACTGCACTTGATCTTTCCTTGTTGAGTACAAGACATCTTCAGGCGGCTATTGACAGACCTCATCTAGAAGATCAGTGACCGCTTCAAATTCAAGGGTGAGCCAGTTCTTCCGGGCTGCCATGTGTTCTCTTTCATCTATGTCCACCATTTCAGACTTAGACTTTTCTAGTTAGTTGATTAGTTCATTAGTTTAGGGATGTATCCCTTCTTTTTTAGACTTTGGTTCATTGTTAGATGTTTTGGTACATTGACTTTCAGGTTCTAGGTGTAATTTCCTCATTGTTAGTTGTTAGATCTTTTAAAAGTTTATGGGAACTTCCGTTTTTAGATATTATTCTTGTTTTTGTATCCTTAAAATGCTTTAGTTTTTGGTTTAGTTGCTTGATTTAGGTTATAGTAGTGGTTCTCCCACTGGAGGGTTAGTGTGGGTGTCAATCACGACAGTCTGGGTCGTGACAAAGTTGGTATCAGAGCCTAGTTTTGTTGATCTCGATGTACCAAAACGAGTCTAGTAGAGTCTTGCGGAACGTTATGGGGACGCCTTTACTTTTCTTCGAGACGCTATGGACTTTAGGAAATCTCTCTAATTTGTTTTGTCTCATTTCGTGCAATGACTTGATTCCAATTGATATTTGGCGATTCAAATTGGTATCTAACCTCATTCACTGTTCTGTCCGCATATGGTTAACACTAGATTCAACGACGTCATGCCCGTAGCTCCCGTCAATGCTCCTGCTGAGGAATCTGCAGTGAGAGGTCGCGGTCGAGGCAGGGGTAGAGGAAGAGCTAGGGGTAGAGGCAGAGGAAGAGTGGTGCCATCTACTAGAGATGGTCTACTGGTCGAAAATGCTCCCCAAAGTGATGCCCCTCCCGTGCATCATGAAGAGATATAAGAGGATATTGAGGTTGAAAATTTGAGAAGGTTAGACAATAGAAAGAGGTGCAGGCTAAGACTACCGGTGTTCCTCACATAGACCTATTGTTAGCTCAAACATATCATGTCATTTTTGAAAGGGTTGGTTGGTCCTGGAGTGCTTCCTTCTGCTCAAGCAACTCAACCTTCTACTAATCCCCCTGTTGCTAGCACTGCGCCCAAGGTGGGTGGGACTGGAGGTAATGATGCTTTATTCCGTCCTTTGTTGGGTTCTGTTATGACTGGTAATGAGCATGAGATGTTTACTATGTTGTTGAAGCTAAAGCCTCCTATATTTATTGGTTCTGAGAATGAGGATGCTTATGAGTTCATCTTAGATTGCTACGAGAGGCTTCATAAGTTGGGAATTGTCCATCAACATGGGGTTGAGTTCGTGACTTTTCAGCTTCAAGGTGAGGCTAAGCAGTGTGGAGAGCTTATATGGAATGTAGATCTTCAATTTTACCTCCACTTATTTGGACCCAATTTCATGCTGTATTTCTAAAGAAGTATGTGCCTAGAACTTTGACAGATTGCAAGAAGGATGAGTTCATGGCCTTGGAGTAAGGTGGGATGTTTGTGGCAGCTTATGAGACCAAGTTTCATGCTTTGTCTAGAATTGCTACTCAATTGGTGACTACTGAGGAGGAGAGGATCTGTTTCTTTATTAGGGGACTAAATTCTGAGTTGCAGGTATTATCTGTTCATATGACCTCTGCAGGAAGAAGCTTTAATGAGGTAACATACTATGTTAAGAAAGAGGAGGGGGTGAGGCGAGACGGTTAGGCTAAGGCATTGGCAAAAAGGGCCAAGAATTCAAACAACTTTCAAGGTTCTTATTCCAGAGGTTCAGGGAAACGTGCAACCATGCAGAGAAGTGGCTCGTCAAGATGATAGGGCTCAGTGTTATGCCTTTCCAGGCAAGAATGAGGCAAAGGCGTCTGACGCGGTGATCACATGTACTATTCTTGTTTGTGACCGAATGGCTAATATGTTATTTAATCCGGTTTCTACTTATTCCTATGTATCTGTGCGATTTGCCTCAGAATTTGCTATGATTTGTGATATACTTGATGCCTCTATCCATGTTTCTACCCCAATAGGAGAGTCAGTCATAGTCACCCATGTCTATTGTGCTTGTCTTATGTTGTTTATGGGTTTTTAGACATGGGCTGATTTGGTGATTCTGGATATGACTGATTTTGATATAATCTTAGGCATGACTTGGTTGTCCCCTATTATGCTATGCTTAATTGTAATACTAAGTTTGTAACTCTAGAAATTTTGAGAAGGTAAAAAATAGAGTGGGAAGTGGTGTACAAGCCTAAGCAAGCTAAAATCATATCCTCCATTCGGGCTAGGAAATTGATAGTGCAGGGTTGTTTGGCTTATTTGGCTCATATTAGGGATGTTGAGATTGAGGCTTCATCCATTGAGTCTATTCCTATGGTGTTAGTATTTAGAGAAGTGTTTCTTAATGACTTTCCTGGTATGCATCCGGATAGAGATATATACTTCTGCATTGATTTAGAACCTGATACTCGTCCCATTTCTATCCTTCCATATCGCATGACTCCGGCAGAGTTATGAGAGCTTAAGGCTCAAATCCAACAGCTTCTTGATAAGAGATTTATTCGTCCTAGTGCTTCCCCATGGGGTGCTCCAGTTTTGTTTGTTAAGAAAAAGAATGGTAGTATGAGAATGTGTATAGATTAATGGCAATTGAATAGGGTCGCTATTTGAAATAAGTATCCCTTGCCTCAAATAGATGATCTTTTGACCAATTGCAAGGTGCATCAGTTTTCTCTAAGATTGATCTTAGGTCTGGCTACCATCAGTTTAAAATTAGGCCTGAGAATGTGCCCAAGACGGCGTTTAGGACTTGCTATGGGCACTATGAGTTTTTGGTTATGTCTTTTGGTTTGACCAATGCAACTACAACTTTCATGAATTTAATGAATGAGGTGTTCAAGCCATTTCTTGATTCTTTCGTCATAGTCTTTATTGATGATATTTTAATCTATTAAAAAAGTGAGGAAGAGCATGCCGACCATCTTCGCATTGTTTTAGGTGTTCTTGGGAAACAAAGGTTGTATGCGAAATTTTCTAAGTGTGAATTTTGGTTGACTTTGGTTTCATTTTGGGGCACGTAGTTTCAAAAGAAGGGGTGATGGTAGATCCTCAAAAGATTAAGGTGATTAAGAATTGGGTTCGTCCTAGCTCGATGATGGAATTTAGGAGTTTTGTAGGGCTCGCTAGCTACTATTGTCGATTTGTGAAGAACTTTGCTTATATTGCCACTCACTTGACAAATTTGACCAAAAAGGAGATACCATTTGACTGGACTGAAAAATATGAGGAGAGCTTCCAAAAGCTCAAGACTATCTTGACCACCGCGCCTATTCTAGCATTACCGGTTGAAGGTAAGCATTTTATTATTTATTGTGATGCTTCATATTACATGATTTAAAGTTGGTAGCGGTAGTGTTTGCTCTTAAGATCTGGTGGCATTACCTCTATGGTGTTAAGTGTGAAGTGTTTACTGATCATCGTAGTTTGCAGCATGTGTTCACTCAAAAGGATCTGAATTTGAGACAACGAAGGTGGATGGAGTTACTTAAAGATTATGATGTGACCATTCAATACCATCCGGGTAAGGCTAATGTGATGGCAGCCACTTTGAGTTGAAAAGCGGTGAGTGTGGGGAGTCTAGCTTGCTTGAGTATAACCAAGCGACCTTTGGCTAAGGAAATTCAGACCTTATAGTCTAAGGTCATGTAGTTGGGCATCTCAGAAAGAGGTAATATGTTAGCTAGTATTGAAGTAAGGGCTCCATTCATTGAGGAGATCAAGGCCAAACAGTTTGAGGATGAGAATTTGAAGAAGCTACGAAAGAAGACTGTGATTGGTAAGGCACAAGGGACCATTCTTGATGCGGAAGGCGTTCTCAGTTTTAAAGGAAGAATTTGTGTTCCTCGAGTTGATGAGTTGATTCATAAATTGTTGGCAGAATCTCATGGTTCACGATATTCTATTCATCCAGGTGTGATGAAGATGTATAGAGATTTGAAGCGAATTTATTGGTGGTCGGGCATGAAAAAGGATATAGTGGAGTTTGTGGCTAAGTGTCAAAATTGCCAACAAGTAAAATATGAACATCAAAGGCCTGCAGGTTTGCTTCAAACAATGCCAATTACGAAATGGAAGTGGGAAAGGATAGCCATAGATTTTGTGGTTGGTCTTCCCAAGACTTTGGGGAAGTTTGATTCTATTTTAGTAGTGGTTGATAGATTGACTAATTCAGCCCATTTTATTCCGGTAAGAATAGATTATAATTCCTGAACAATTGGCTAAAATTTATGTGGAGGAGATAGTGAGGTTGCATGGGGTGCCCCTTTCTATCATCTCAGATCGTGGTACGCAGTTTACCTCCAAGTTTTAGAGGAAATTACATGATGAATTGGGCACACAACTCACTTTTAGAACAACCATCCATCCACAAACAGACGGGCAGTCAGAGAGGACTATTCAAGTGTTAGAAGACATGTTGAGGGCATGTGTGATTGACTTTGGAGGGCATTGGGATAAGTTCCTACCTTTGTGTGAATTCTCCTATAATAATAGTTATCACTTCAGCATAGATATGGCACTCGGTATTTCATGTGTCCATGTTGAAGAGGTATCATGGTGACAGAGATTATACCATTAAGTTGGACTCAATTGCGTTAGACAAAGACCACCAATATGAGGAGGAACCAATTGCAATTTTTGATCGTGATGTGCGTAAGTTGAGGACCAAGGAGATTATGTCCGTGAAAGTCCAATGGAAGCATTGTCCAGTTGAGGAAGCTACTAGGGAAACCGAGAGGGACATGCGAAACAAGTATCCCCAATTGTTCGTCGATTCAAGTACTACTTCATTTTTCCCTTAGCCTATTCTTCCTAAGTTTTGTCACTCGAGGATGATTGATAGGTAAATTGGTATCTACTGTAACGATCGGCTTTCGTCGATATAAAAAAGACAACGGGGAAATTTTTTTTGTCAAATAACTTTTTCGTAGTAACTTGGAATTTCTCAACTTAGTCCAGATTTGGACAAAATCGGAGTCATTAAGATGTAGGGAAATCTGGTAATAACCAGGTGACTTATTTATGATTTTGATTACATGAGTAGTTAGATAAGTCGTTAAGGAACCCGTACGACTTTAGGGAATTGAATTCGGGTGAGTAGAACTCCCAAAATCGATCTTAGCATGAACGGTATTTTCTGAGCGTCGTTGGTTAAAGGTGTATTGTGAAATGGGGATCTTGGAATTATTAAAATAGCTCACTGGTTCTGTGCAAGCCACTGGGGCGGGATTTCTGTCGCTAGGGCGGGGCCGCTATAGCGGGGTGAGGATAGATGTGGCAGGTTCGACGCGGCTTAAGGTCGTAAATAAACCCCGAAACATCTTTATTCTGAGGTTTCAATTTTTTGAGCTAAGAAACGAACCCCAGGCGACTCTTGACAGTTTTTCACCATTCTTGAGGCTAAAGGTAAGCTTTTCACTCCTCGAATCCATTTTTTTATCCGTAGAACGTAATAGAATGGGTAATTATTGATGGGGGACGATTTTGAATTGGAAACCATGGTGAAAAAAGCCCTAGTTACAATACTTGAGATCATGGGTATGATCTAGGGTTGTTAGAATTGTTAATAATCCGGGTAATTAGTGATTGTTTATTGATTCTCGTGTTATTATGATTGTTTGTAGACCAAGAACAAGCGGAACGAATCCAAAAAGGGAAGGATCAAGTTTCTTAGGGTTTCAAGCTTGTTTCGAGGTACGTGATGGTTGTGATTCTATGATTGTGTGGTGTATGTTTGTCTTGCTTCATTATGATGCATGTATCTATGCGAATGTTGCATTATTGATCACACTTGTTATAAATGAGATAGACAAATGATGGATGCCATGAATCATCACTATATTGTATGAACTTGAGAATATATTTGTGATTGTGATTATGGTGTGTTGAATGGATCGGTTGCGACGTTCCGGCAAAAATTAAACACTCATGAATTTGAGCAACATCATAACATTAGAATCACATCTTGTATAATTATGATATTAAATAATATATTGAAGATCAAGTGTTACCTTCTGTGAAAATTAATTCACAAGGAAAAGACCACCGAAACCACGAAAGCAAACCTCGAACTCAGATTTTATCGTGTTGTGTTCTTATTTTCTTGCGTATGTATGTGTTGAAAGAAATAAAAAAAATCTTCTTGGTTTCTTTTGTGTTCGTCTGTTGTGTGTGTATGTTTCTCTTTTTTTTTTGGTCGTGTGCGTATGGTTGTTGCTGTTGTATATGTTGTGTGTATTGTGTGCTGCTTGAGAGTTCTTTTTTTTTCTTGGTATCTGTGTGTGTTCTTTGTTTTTGCTGATGCTAGTATCTCCCGTGCTGTATTGTTATAGTATAGTTATATAGGATATATGGGGGTGTATTTTGTATGTGTTGTGTGTGTCGTCTGCATGTAGTGTGCAGGGGCAATGGGAGAAGTGGGCTGAGATGTGAGTGACTGGGGTAGTGTAGGTTAGTTTTAGTTTTTTTAATATAATATAATATAGGATAAGAATATTATTTAAATGTTTTTGAACTAACAAGAATTAAGTATCTAATAATATATTATATTTAAGAAATACTAACTTATTTATTAAAAGAAACGTGTATATTCTTTTATAAAAAAAATTATCTTTAAAATAAATCTACATTAAAATGTAACTTATTTATTTTTGTCATTTTCAAATCTTTTTAAAATATATTTATTATTGAAATAAGATACATTCAAACATATTTAATTTAAAAAAATATTTAAGTACTAAAAATTGTGTAAAACTTTAAATTCGGTAAAAAAAATTACGTGTCTACAATCCCTAGAATGCAATATTGCTTTGATACCCAGTTTGTCACGCCCTAAAATCAGGGGGTGCAACTTGTACCTAACGACAAAACATAGGCCAAAGCCAACCCTTCTAAACTATTTGCCAATGGTGCATAAGAGCAACATAAAATCAAGAAAACACACAAGTATATCTCCGCAAAATAATCATCCCTCGATGGATAAGGACCCTGTTGAAAGCTCTACAAAGAAAACATCTACTCCCAAAAGTTCATAAAAACAATAACATAGTAGCCCTAAATTATGTTTTCCCTTTAAATGCTACTATTATATCTAGAAAAGCATAAACTTTATGCGGGGCCATCGATGCCACTAGGATCTCTATAAAAATTTAAAACATATATTTTTATATATTTGTATATATATACACGAGGCCAGTGAGTCGCTAAACTTCCAACAAAACAACAAAAATGCCCAATTGACTAACCATACAAGGGAAAAATGAAAACATAATAGCTATGCAACTTAACTGACTAGTCTAAAAGTCTTTGTGAATTCAATATTTGGTGGGATAATCCTCAACCTACCCAAAAACTATAAATAGAAAAAAGGCAAACCTTTAAGACTCTAGCGATCCCTAAAAGAAAATGAGTCAACCAAATTGTTTAAACTTGGCTAGGCTACCCGAAAGGTCTTTCTAGTCATTGTTCAGAGCTTGTAGGCAATAATGTAGCACCCCCAGACATTGGGGCATCAGTACCAGATAATGTACGGAGAATGTAAGGCAAAATGAAAGCTAAAATTTAAGTGTAAGAACTAAAAAAAAAGGGTCAGGAGCAAAGGAGAAGTAAAATGATTAACCTTCTAAGAATACGATACCATCTATAACACATAGGGGTGGAAAACAAAAAAAAAATTAGGGGTCGGTTGGTGGAAGGTGGAGGGGGGGGGGGAGTGGTGCCCGGGGGGAGGGGGTAAATTTTATTTTTTGTTTGTGGAA